>JAUYWG010000056.1:995780-1014379 GCA_034779775.1 Enteromius afrohamiltoni | reverse complement strand
GCCTGCTTCCTGCTTAAATACCTGCGTGAGGTTACTTCCGGGTTCTCGTGACCTCACGTGATCCAGTGCGTGTGACAAACTTAAGTCTCCATTAATCAAGATCTTTAAGTCAACAAGTCGTAAACAACACAAAACTACACTTAAGGCCATGTAAAACGATTCTAACACCGAAAGCCAATTCTAATCGTCCCAATCACTCAGCCTGCGTAACACGCCGGATTCAACCTGCTCACCCGACACATCCACCAGTGTGGACAAGACTGGAGTGATGAAGAACATATCGCCTTTGGCAACTGTTTCAAGTTGTGCGAGTGTAAAGCAGAGCTGCCTGTCACCTCCCATGATCCTCAGCAGAGGACTCATCCGTCGGCATCATTTGCAAGGAGTAATTGATGGTGGCGTTGACAAATGTGGAGCCCACCTTGCATAATTAATAAATGAAAGCGCCATGCTTTGCAACGCTTCTTGTGATGTGTGGGAGAGAAGGTGTGCCCGCAATAGATGCTGTTATCTGGGGACGAACCTCATTTGCATTCCTCAGACTGCGCTAAAAGACGAAACACCGGTTCGGATAAACGGTTGCTGCGACATGAAAGTCGCACGCATTTTATAGTTTGAAGAGAAGGTGTTTGGAACTTGGCATTTGATCTGTTTTACTGAAGATCAATCGCATGATGTATTTCTGTAGGCCAATCAAGTTTACATCACATCGGTTTCCTTGACAAAGTAGGATTTTTTCATTGGTCTTTGAAATACTGCAGAATATATGCTGTGTGACCAACAAAACATATATTGTTCTTATACAATCAGGTCATTATGATGATCTTATAGGTTTTTGAAGAAGGGTCCGGGTGGAAACTTCAATACTCGGGCGATGGTTCCCGCTGATGGCGGTCGGAGAGAGCCACAGAGGTCTGACTCATAACAGCCTAATTACTGAAGTAAGATATTTATCACGTGATTGTGTCTATACTGTCAAAAACACACAGCATTAAACACAGTTGCTTGTGTCTAAAGTGAAAAACGTATATTAGATGTGGGCAGCTCTTAAAGGGACAGAACTAAAGATGCCTCCACTTGTCATTAAAGGGATAGTTCACTCAAAAATTTTAATTGTGTCATTATTTACTCACTTACATTTTGTCCTGTATTAGTTTCTTTCTGTGCTAAACACAAAATAAGATATTTTGAGTAATCAACAGTAGCTGGTCCTCATTAAATTTAATACAATTTTTAACAGAAAAAAGAAGCTCACTCAGATAAAAACGAGCTGAGAGTGAGTAAATGATGTATGTAGTGTAGAAGTATATAGTGTTTCAACTTTCATGTTTGTTAATTCAATACTGCCGAATACACCTACCCTTCCTGAAAAATAAAAGCACTGTTTGTTTTATTCATATTATGTTTATTTGTAATGTGTATCTATTCAAATAACAAAGATTTTTGTCTTTGCTCATTTTGGCCTAAATATCTGCCCTTCTTTAGTTTATACTTTGTTACCTTAATAAGGGCAAATTAGTTTGTCTGTACTGCTCAGACAACTAGCAAAATAGTAAAATCAGTGACAAAGAATCATGATATAATCGTGATATAAAAAAAAAAAAAAAAAAAAGTAATATGATATTTTTGCCATATCGCCCACCCCTACCTCTGTAATTTGCAAAATAGTCTTGAAAACCAACTTGAAAAAGAATCAGGATAAAAAATGTGAATCGTGATTTCCCCAGAAAAAAAAAATGCAATATGATATTTTTACCATATTGCCCACCCCTAACTTAAACTTGTGTTGACCACTATCTTTTTTTTTCCTCGACATATATCCAAAAACCCGTTCAAAATATCAATTTATTTTCAAGGCCACAGAACAGGAAGTACTAAAAATGCAACTTGTTTCTTGAATTTGTGCTTAAAAAATAAAAACCGCCATCCCTCCACCACTAACCGAGTTTCCTGAAAAGGATTCATGTTGTTCTGCTTTGTAATGGTACACTGGACAAATAGCATTACTGTTTCATCCAATTAAAAACGTCATACCTTAATTGAATTGAAACCTTTTCAACCTTTTCCGCCAGCCCTCAAACACAGCTAAATGCACATGAGGACATGTCAGAATAAAACAAACACTCAAGCATGCAGTTATCAACACGCCACATGTGCTGCCTTCCCCGAGAACAAACATGAAGGCGGGATGCTTGTCTTTGTTCCTCCAGCGGTTCATTGGAAGCGTTGGACTAGAGCGGTTCCAGGCGATCTGGCGTCTTGTTGGATTGTCTCTCGGGTTCCAGGCTGCGACTCTGGACGCGGAACTGGCTGCTGTTCAGAAAACAAAGAAGCAAAGGTCACAGCCCGTACACAGCAGTACAACAGCATCATGGTTACAAAGCCAAGATAATCTTTGTAGTAAAAATAAAGAATCGACCCCGTGACCCAAAAGCAAGCGTAAAGGCACACAGCTCCTGCGTTGAAATAAATAAGTAGCTATGAAGAGGGGGAAAAGATCCACTTCAAGGTTGCATCTGAAGGCAGGAAGCAAAAACAGCTGGCTTGGGAGCATTTAGAAGCGGGCCGCCATGGCATTGTCTATTTTATCACCAGTAATGTGTACTATTTGTTCCACTCAATGTGCAGCGAGAAGGCGATTTAGAAAGATTGATCTTTTCGCTTTTGTTGAAGACCAAACTCTGAGGCATCAATATATGTCCTGAAACAAACCTTGATTAGTTTCCACAAACCACAAGACAATATGTGCAGTAACAGAGATGCAGCCTGCTTTTATTTATTGTGGTGTTGTGGTAGCGCAGCCATTTTTACAACATTAGTAAAGCACATCTGTACAGCTCAGCTTACACTGTAATGCACTGTAATTATAAGACACATTTCTCAGAACAAATGGTGCAATATAACCCCCGATAAAAAAAGCAATAATGCATGATATAAACGTGCCTCTGCAACGTATTTCACTCTTTTAGTCTTCAGCTAAGAAACCATAGTATCTAACATTGGTATTTAAATGCATGCACAACCGTAATTAAAGCTTCATTAAAGGGATACACTGCTAGAGTGACCTGGCCATATAATTACAATTAACTAATGACCCTCATTCATAGAATTGCTTGACAAGGTTGAATATTACCATCATTTTGGTATATTTAGCTCCATATCAACATTAGAAAGAATGAAATGAGCTGAGAGCCAAACTGTTTATGCAAGTCAGGGCTTCATTAAACTTCAAAAGGGCTTCAAATAAATAGTGTCAACACATCTGACTGCATTGGCTGACTGTGTGGGGTTCACATATCTCTAATTCTCAAATTACAACATAAAAGAACGGGTGGAAGCAAATATCTGCACTTTAGAACAAAAGTAAAAAGGCATGTGAAAACAATAAAAACAGTAGTATCTTCAAATCAAAAGAGGATTTTCCGGTGCTTGCCTATACTGTACAAGTCGCATTATAAACTGGTTATTGCGGTTATTTATCTTTTTAACTTTTTTTTCTCAGAATTGTGAGATATAAACTCAATTGTGAGTTACAAAGTCCAATTTGGAGCACAAAAAAGACTAATGTTTTACTCAAAGACTAAAGTTTAACTCAAAATTCGGAATTTACAACTCTCAATTGTAAAGGATCACAGAATTCTGAGAAAAAAAGTCAGAAGATTCAAAAAACTATCAATTTAATTTAGAAAAAGCTACTCAATTACTAAAATATTGTGGTTTATTAGGGAAAACTCTTAATTAATCATTGTTAGTTGATTGGTAGTCAATGTTCCCTATAGTGTTACCAAAAATGCTATAGCTGAAACACAGCTATAGCTGAAAGATCAAACAGCAATAAACAAAATCTTAAAATGAAGGTTTTGTGATTGTTATCCTCAAAAAACCACTCTGTTCAGCCTCTGATCGGCAGAAATCGATTTTTAGCGTAATAGGAGCTGGGCTAAATCTGTGAAGCAAGCAAAATGGAAGCTTGTAAGAGTCCAGTCAGTTGTACAAGGCTCGAAAAATCTCAGTTATATAGCACAATAAACACAGACAGGCCTATTGTACGGTGGCCGTCTGACTGGTGTAAAGGTGAACCACAGAGTCAGCTAAGCAGCAAAAAACGCTGTGCCGAGAAACCTTTCCCTGTCTCAAGAGTGTCCTCTCTTCATATTTCCTATTGTTCTTCCAGTGTCACGTCATTGTTTGAGGAAGTGTTCTCCACTAGGCGAAGCGTTTCTCTCACTCTTTCTCTGATAATCTCCTTTCATGGTCTGCTTGGCACCACATTCACTTCTGCTCATCCACACAGTGAAGGAGGGAGGAAATCGACTTTTATTTATTTAGCTTGCTAGAGCTTATTTACTTATTTATTTTGTCAGCGGGAACAGATATTGTGATTCCAGTCACCCGTTTTTGTCAAAGTGTTTTGAATGAATTTAAATGTGTCTCTGTGTGCCTGCTGATTATCAGTCTTTTGATAATTTCCTTTTGATTTTCCCTTGTGAACTCTTTGTCAGTGAAATGAGATTTTTTGGCCCATCAGAAACTTTGCAGGGACCCATATCTATCTCATAATTTGCATTGGCTCTCCAATCAAGGCTAACCAAATACTCATGAATATGGGGACGAAATAAGAGAAAGAGTTTGAATTTGGTTATTGAACAAACCATAGCAATAGACCATGCACTTTTAAGTGGGATGTATACTTTAAATGTCTAGTGCTTTCCGCCCAATACACTTATCAGTATTGACATTATGAACAGGTGAAGTGAATAACACTGATAATTTCTTCATCACAGCACCTGGGTGAGTTAGGGGGTGAGATATATCAGACAACAAATGCACATTTTATTCTACACACAGAAATACAATTCAGCATCATCTCTGCTTATTTAAATTTACACACAATATAGTTTCATTGCATGTATTGCAGCCATCCTCTAGTTTACAGAAACAAAAACGTTAAGACTTTATAATTACTACACATTATGAATCATTAGTTAAGCATTAGTAAATAGTCAGTTCATCCTTTATAAAGCATTGTTCCAACATTAATAGTAATTAGTAAGCGGTTTATAAATGCAGATATAAATACCTTGTTCTTGGTTAATAAGCATATCTAAATGTACAAAGGAGATTTAAATGGTCAGTTATCTTCCTATCAGAAGAAATAAGCAAACACAACACAGAGGTATGCATATAAATATAACTATAAAAATATAATGCAATAAATATAACTATTTATTTCAAGATTTAAAAAAATATGAAACCGTTCAACTGTACAAAATGAATAGTCCTCACTTTAGATGAGCTCACAAAAACAGACAGCTGGTAACTACTAAATGATTTATAACTACCTGACTTCATCATGAATTACAGCAGGAACATTTGTTAACACACGCTGAACAACTATTATCATGTGTCTAAATAATATTAATGTAAATTTAAATGATCTATTAATAATTTACTTATAACTTATACTTTGTAAATAATCTTATTAAACACTAACAACTCCTAAATTACTGCTTTGTAAATAATAATTTAAAAAAAGTATGAAAATACAATTATTTTACACTATATATATGCTCAAGAACAAGGCATTTATAGATGCACTTGTAAATAGTTTATTAATGCCTAATAATGCTGTGTAAGAAACCACATAATATCACAGAAAGATGTATTTCAAACACACAAATGACATTATGAAGTGAGATTGGAGTACAAACATGTTATTAAATGTAGTATTTTCACTTGTTTTTTTTTTTTTTTAGCAGCATTTACTACACAAACCACTCAAACAGTTTTCATTAGCTTAGAAGAATTTCTTCAGTTTCATAACTGTGTGATTATGAACATGGTTTTTGTATGGCTTGTTGGGGAACTGTGGTACTGTGTAGCAAATGCAGCTCTATTTCTAAGTATGTGATGAAAATTTACAAATGATCAAAAAACCGACTTTAACTGACAAGACAAGCATAAGAACTGCATTCAATTAATTGTGCTGCCCTACTCATGACCAGCTTGAAAAAGCTAGAAAATGGCTACCATGCTCCAACCTACTAAAACAAAATGCATGAAACAGCATATTCTTGCTAACACATTTTAAACCCTTGGTCTTTTCAGCCTTTTGCTGGTTTAAGAGGGGTTAGGGGGAACTTCAGCCGGCCAAACTGCAGATTTAATACCACATGAAAGGAGTAAAAACCATATCAGGCTTGTTTAAGATTTAGTTTTTTTTTTTTTTTTTTTTTTAAGCATCAAACACATTTCCTAATGCAAAATATCAAGATGTCAAGCATGTTGGTAAGTGAACATCAAAACATATTTATACAAATGCAAAAAAAACTGTGTGAACTTGTCAATTTTAATTAGATTGTATCCTCCTATTTCATTATATAGAAAATTAGTTCATTTAAAAATTGCACTAACCTTCCTGAAACAAGGCATTATGAGATTACCTTCTCTGAAGGATATGCATGCTGCCTTATTTTGACCAAATACTGTGCTGTAGCTTCATAACAGCCATTGTGTGTTGTATCTATGATGCTTTAAAATGTTGTCTAGGTAGACAGCTGACTAGGCTTTGAAACAGAACTAGTTTGTTTTCTCAAGCATGCTTCCCATAAGGCTTTGCCGCCTTTGTTTGCATGCTTAAGCTTAGTGTACAGATTTATATACATATGCACAACAGGAATCAGCCGACTTCCTTTCAGAATCTTAAATATATCTGAATCCATAACAATAGCACCTTTTCCATCCAAGCACTGTTTTAATCTAATCAGAAATATGCATATTTACGGAATTAAAACTTATGAAACGGAAATTTAAGCACAGATGACTGGATAATGTCCGTTTGCTTTTATAAATGCTGGGGAAATTCATAAAATCTAATTTGCATGATACTAAATCTGAATTATTGTGAGATTTACATGTTTTCATATCTGCTCAGAGGATGTATATAGATATTCTAAAACAGCAAAAAGCCTCAAATGCCCAACATTGAGGAGTGGGATATATATTGTATTGTCAAATATATAAATAAATGAGCCTTTAAATTGTCTCCAAAGCTAGGAGGATTGCAATTTATACGTCTGGCTATCAAACCAAAGGTTCAGAACGGCTGCCAATAGCCAAAGTAATGGTGAAGAATTGGCCAGGTCATTGGAGTGGAATGTGATTGAATGCAGTTCTGTGTCACAGATACCCTAAGATATATATATAGTATGTACTAAAGGATATATCTGTGGTCATTTATATTTGAGTGTCATTTGCATATATTTCTCATCTGGTTCTTACTCAAAGCCCTTAAGGCCATATATGCCAATGTTTATGATGACATGTCATCACATCAAAACCATTACAAGATTGTGGATGAAAAATGTGTGAATCATTCCATGTTTTTTTTTTTTTTTTTTCCAAGCGGCCTCGCAAAAAGTCAGTTTATGTTCTGTCATGAAAAGCAACTTGAGGCTTTGGAAAGTGTCCTCTCGTTATATCAAATTAAATTTGATCACTGAGCATTGTCACCTAATTCTCCAAATTCTTCAAACAGTGTGTCCAAACCATGTTGCTCAGGATAGGGATTTTCAATATGACATGCGTGGAGGGAGGGTTGCTAAATTAAAAAATTTAATTCCATTTGCCCGCTCTCATGATGTCTTCCAAGAGTTTCCAAGAGTCATCATTCAATAAATCAAAGACAGAGCTGCTCTCTGAGATTGTTGCTCACATTTTCTTCCCATTTTGAGTACCATTACAGTCAAAGTCATGTCTTTAGCGCTCACAGATTGCCGTGGATCGTTAGACCAAGCAGAGAAATGCATAACTTTGTTTTAGTCTAATGAGATCTCTGGATTCCTGTCTCCTACTCCAGAGCAATAATGCACAGAAGAATGGAATTGATTGCGACCGAAAGAGGGTTCAAATTTGTAATGGCAAGCAGTGCAATGTGGGCTTTCAAGAACATGGGAAAATGGAGAAGAAATGCATTCCAATAGCATCAGCATACTGGACTTTTTGTAGAATGCAGGGAAATTAAATTTAGAGGGTCTGTCAAGGGCAGATAAGAAATATTGGTCTATAAAAAGGCCATCTGTATAGTTTCTGAGCAATTTACATCTAATAGAAAAAGAAAAACGATACAGATATTGCATTTATCTCGACCCAAAAGAGACAGAGCAGAAATAAAGTTTTGATTCCAACCTCAGAGCCGGTTTATGTGGAAAATCATATAAAAATGGATTTGGAAAGTTCTTAAAAAGCTCTCTTTCAAATGAAAAAAAAAGAAAAAAAAACATCATATTTTCTAGTCAAAGTGACTATTAGATTTTTTTTTCATCAGGTTTAAGTTACATTTTACTGCTTTTTTTTTTCAAACTGAAACAAAAGCACATCTGCTGCTCCTGTATCTCAGTGATGTAGCGCTGAAAGCACTAGGGTCATGAGTAGGATACAAAGATGAGATGAAGGGGGAAAAAAAATACATGTTTAGAACAACAAATGATGGCAATTTTTTTTTTAGTTAAACTATCAAATTATTCTTGTTCACAGTTTGATGCATGGCAAATTGCAACAAGCTATTTCTCTGCCCAGGCTGAAAGCTCTAAATAAATAACATTTTAAATATAGTTGTCGAGTGAAATATTTATGAACCAGTGAGATTTAACTGAGACCAAGACTAACTAGTTAGCCTGGGCCCGCCCAAACTTCCTGTGACGCTACATTTTATTTCGCGAGCAAAGTTAGTCTGGCAAAGCTGTTGTTTTAGGGCATTTCCGTTTCCAAAAAAGTGGGAATCAATGAGAAACGAGCTCCAGGCTACTAACTAGTATGATGGTTGGCAAAATATCCTGTAATGACTAGTTAGGACAAGTGTTTAAATTAACATGGAAGAGACTTGTTGCTTTATCACATTGTACTTGATTAGGCCGCAGTTTTGTAATAATTTTAAGACAATTAATTCTGTATTTATAATGCTGTTTTTCTTCAGAGGTTTATTAGCAGCAATTTGTGAACTGAACTCTAGCTCTCCCAAGACAATTGTGTAATTATGTAATTTGTTACTAGCACAGAAAACAAAATATATTTAGCTAAGAAATGTAAATATTGTCATAAAAAAAAAAATTACATTGTATTCTCTATTATTTCGTTGCTGAAATATAAACATTTTAACAGTAACTGTAATAAATGCTTGTTTTCATGACAGACTTACAATAAAGGACACAAAATAAAATATTTTTAAGATTGTGGGTGGAAAGTCAATGGCTACCATGAACAGCACAAAAGTTTGGAACAACATGAGGGTGAAAACTACCCCTTTAATGTTTATTTTGTGACATAACTAGCAAGAAAGAGAAAGAGATGATCAGGTCACAGCCAACTTGAAATGAGTGACTTTGGTGAACTGTCACACCACATTAAAGACTGCCAAAGCAACCTTCATTCCTCATAATTCTATAATTATAAATTTGACTGAATTTGGAGATTCCGGTTGAGAGCATCAACCGTATATTCTAAAATATCTGAGTTCAGCTAAATGATTTTTTTCATTGAAAACTCAAAGAATCACTTTCATAATGTTCAAACCTGCATGACCTTATTCATCTTCAGAACACAAATGACATATGTTTGATGAAATTCCAGAACTTTCTAATACTTCATAGATAAAATAGCTGTACAACTGGAATGCTCAAGCCCCAAAAGGGCAGTAAGGACATCGTTAAAACAGTGTCATGTGACATCAGTAGTATATATCTTATAGAATATATTCTATATATCTATAGAATATATCTTAATTTGTGAACGAAGGTCTTTCAGTTTTGAAACAACACGAGTAGTTAAGTAATGACAGAATTTTAAAAACTCCCTTCAAGTCATCATTGCTTATTCACATTGTGTGCACATAATATACACTAACAGAGTCAAAACAAACCATCAGAAAAGCACTGAAGGCCACAATTTCAGTCAATGTTGTTAAATGGTTCCGTCCGGATATTCATTTTTGGTCGAGTATTTTCAGTGCATCACCAATTTCTGAATGTGAAACAGCTGGATCAGGTTCTCTATTTGAAAATGCCTGTGCAAAACAAGCAACATCAAATAATCTTTCATGACAAAACTCTAGCATTACACTCTCCTCACTTCTCTGGTATCTCTGGACCTGTGTAGGCATTTAGCTCTCACAGAATCGCTGCTGCCACACAGCCTGCCTCTTCCATATTGTTCCCCGGGGGCGAGCCACCTGCAGCAGCCTCTGGTTGCATGAGCAGATTGCCATCACTGGTAATTGAGACTGCGGAAGAGCTCGGAGACATTTCAGCAAATGCTGGATGGGAATAGATAGCGGAGGCAGCTCAGAACGAGAGACGTGAGGCCGGGCGTCCATACGTGGTGAAAAAAGAAGACAAAAACGTCAATGCTGAAGAGTTTCTTCCATCCCATGATGCCTCAAACAGGCCTGTCAGTGCTTGTGAAGAGCACATCAGGAGATGAATTCAGCCTGGGGCTCGAACATACAGATATGGCCTTGAGAACGATACACGAGGCGTAAGCTAGCAGATGAACTCGGCCGAGGCAGACTTTACAGACATTGATATTTACACACCGAACAGCAAATGTTGCGCCGAATATGTCTTTGAGCTGTTGGGTTTTGCAGAAATAAAGAAGAAAGAGCGCGCCCGCACTTGAAACTCTCCCGGTGTGTCATTTCCTCTCTCCGCTCTTCCTCCTCAGTGTCAGCATGCCCTCCTCCTCTCCTTTCATTAATATCCCCAATATGATGGCTTTAACGACAGCACTGCATTCATTAATATCTCCCCCCTTTAAATGCCACTCTCTCGCGCTGCGCCAAAGTAAAACGCCACCAAATCAAAACATTAATTAATTACGTCGCCACCTCACCAACCTTCAGCGGGCTGACATTTTCTCTCCCTGTCGCTCTGATGAGTGAGCCGGGTTACGGCTGGGTCTCTGTAGGGCTCTGCGTAGCAACGGAGGAGAGATGCAACAGCAGTGTTTCTGCATGATGGCACAGTGTAGTATGAGTGCCCACTAGTGGACAAATGAGGAAAGAGTCCCAATGATAAGCAGGAAAAAGACTCCTCGTTTAGATGATGTTGTGACATCGTACCTATCGCTATTATTTGCTCAGACTAGGGTTGTTAAAAAACACAGTACCCTAATTAAAAGAATAGCCCAATCAAAAAATAAAATACTTGTTGTCATTTAAACACTGTCAGGTTGTTTCAACCCCATATTATTTTTTTTTTTTCTGCTGTGGAACAAGAAGAGATGTTATCTTATATTAATGATTTTGTTTGTTTGTTTGTTTGTTTCTCCATGCAATAAATAGAGTCTGCTGTGGTCAAACTTCATAATGACAAAAAAAAATATCCATATAACTTGTATGCAATATTTTTATTAAGTCAGTAGGGGGGAAATGGGGGGAAAATAAAATATGAAACTAATAATACACATATACATACTGTATCGATGGATGTTTTTACATTGTTAGTTCCGTGTCACACACAAATCAATGATGCATCTAAAGTTGATTTGAGAGCATCCACAGAAAGCTATCATCCACACTTCCCATCATTCACACCTCTGAAGGCACACAAGTCATATTGACTTCATGGTGCTTAGTGTCAGTTTAGAGCTCTACAGCCTTTGTTTTGTCTCCCTTGTATGAAAAAAGGCACTTAACATTATCTTTAGTGCTCTTTGGGATAAAGTGCTTGTGTGTCGTATAAACACCTGAACCTAAAGCATGAGTTTCTCTGTCACACTTGTTACTCTTACGAGGACAAGTATAGGATCAGCTTACAATAGAGTCACATCCCAAAGTATACAATGCTGAGGTTGTTCATGTAGCGCGATTCCTGACCTCGCAGCTGAAGTAGAGGTCAAACAGACGCTTGTTTGGTCTGGTCACCTCGACATTTCACCAGGTCAACGCCTGTGCCAATCAGCCTCTATCGGGTCAGATAAAGCACAGGAGTGTGTCCCCGTCCCCTGCTCTTGCTCTAGATTTAACACCTGCCTCGACTCACCTTTCGTACATCCCTAATCAGTCTTTCCGACCAAAAAACCCACTCTCAGGGGCGATGCATTAACAAGGCCAGACTCTATCTGTCTGACATAGCCACATAAACACACACACACACCTGCAAACGCAACCCAGATTTATGCATCTCCCCATCGTGACACAAATGGAGCATCTGATCTAAACAAACAAGCAATAAACCCACATCGCTTTGCCCCTACAGAGACCAAAGTTCATATTTTCCAGGAATAATAGCACTCCTATTTCAGACCAAACATTCTTTCCCTCTATTTATTTTCCAAAACCTATTTGATACTTCTGAGAAATGCATTTCTATCATCTATCGTTGAATATCTAGCAGAAGGACTCAAAAAGAAATTCCAATAATTCTTGCAAGATGAACTGTGCCGGAAACCTGAAATCCACTATTTCACCATTTCCCTCAAGCAAAAAGGACTCGGCGCTGAGGAGCTATTAATGTGAATTCAGTTTTGAGCTGAGTCATGCTGGACATTTTCACTCATATACTGTGCTCAATCATCGTGTCTATTGCGATTGAATGGGACTGAGGTGGGGAAGAAAAAAAGTGTTTGTTTTTTTTATTTGTGTCCTATGTACAGTGTAAATTACATGATACGAATCTACACAAAGCTGAGCAGACTAATAAGTATGATAATGTCTATGTTTTGTTCAATAGGAAACATATTGCAGGCAAGAAGTCTTGTCTTATTCATCATAATGCTTCCGCTGGGTTCAGCATAACAATGCAGGTATAATCCAGAACGCAACAGTTTGCGGGTTGGGCGTCTTATATTTTTTCAAAATTCGCGTTATTGGAGCACGTCGATCAGGCTGAAAACAGTAAAATGCTAGAGCGTTTTTGAGGGACCCATCAATGTAATTTACAGCGCTCTTTAATAGCTCAGTAAAAGGACAAGGTTAGTCAAGGACAAATGGTTGGGGAGACAGTCATGAAAAGTGCCCCTTTCCTACAGCCCTTCCCAGAATGCATCTCCCTTCTCTGGCACTGGCACGTCCTCGGTAATGGCTGAGCTGTAAAAGCGGTACGTGTGCCGTGCGTCGTCTGCGGACACAGATTAGAGGACACTTGCAGGACAGAGGGTGGCATACAAACAAAAGAACATGCGCTCCCCATATTTGCAGGGCGGCTCTGTGGAGAGAGAGAGGCAGAGAGAAAGAAAGAGAGCGTTTTGCTGTGACGGTGATGTATGGCTTGTCACCGGCTAAGCTTTGCTCAGAATACTAATGGATATTTTGGAGCACAAGATGGAGAGGCCGAATACGTCTCTTTATTTTTATTTTTCTGCAAATGCGTGGTAACAAAGATGCAATGTGCTCGCTAGGGAGCAGGGATTTCACGTAGATACTTTTTTCCCCTTGATAAAAGGGATAAGGTGCTGACACTCATCTGTGCAGCCTCCAGTCGCTTGCGGTGGTTAACAGTGCGACCGGCTATAGGAGATCTTGAACTCATCCTGACCCAGACCAGCTGGAATTACCTCTCTTGAATGGAAAACCAATCCAAGGGATAACCAGATGCCAGAGGTCTACCGGGAAGTGTTACTGCATCTGTATTGGTATGCTAGGCTCACATCACAACCTCAACAATAAAACAAATCAGGCTACTTCATATACAATATTACAATTTAGACTGAAATGTAAAGTAATTAATTAATTACTATTATGTTAAAATGTGTATATAACTAATGTGTATATTGTATACAGGGCCTAAAATTAACTCTTGCCACACGCCACATGCAAGTGAGTATGAAACTGTGATTATCACCAGTTGTTGGGTAAAATTAGATATGTGCCTGAGAGTACGTATTTTTTGACGCAGTTATCAAATCACAAAGACTGCAATATATATGCTGCTCAAGATAACGGTTTTCAGTGTCTCAGAGCAGTTAGCAGTAAATGTGGCTCAAATGAGTTTGAGTCATGTATCGAGTAAACAAGATTTTTGTAACATTCTCAATTTCTTTATTGTTAATATACAGCAGGGGTAGGCAACGTCAGTCCTGGAGTGCCAATGTCCTGCAGAGTTTCACTTCAACCCTAATCAAACACACCTGAACAAGCTAATCAAGGTCTTCAAAGCTACAGACAGGTGAGGTTTTTTTCTGGGTTGGAGCTAAACTCTGCAGGACATTGGCACTCCAGGACCGACGTTGCCTACCCCTGATATACAGTATTTTAGGTTGCTGAAGAATTACAGTTACCTGTTACTGGATGACAACCACGTGAGCACATATTTGATATCTCTCAAAACTCCCTTACAACTAATTCTTAAGACCATTCAGTCGACAGGCTGTTGTAAGCGAAATTGATGTTGAACACACAGTGGTGAACACTAGTTAAATAGGGTTTGCATACTAAAAAGTAAGAGCGAAATGCTCTTAATAAGGTGTTTTACACAGAACAAATTCAGTGCAGTGGCTCTTACTTATGAGAAAAAATAGCAAGAAAAACCAGAGATGCCAAAATATGTCTCTATTACTAGCAATGTTTTGTATGCAAATAAAAAAAAGCTAGTTTGTGGACAGTGTAAATTTGAAACAGCTCAAGGAAGACTTCGTATTTAAAATATGCTAATCGATCTCAGTCACACTACAAATTTACAACTAGATTCAAAGTGGATAGACTGAAGAGAAACTGTCAAAAAAAGTGGCTAACAGTGAATGAAGTGGTTGAGATGTGTCATGGACACAGAATTATGCAGTAGGCCTATGTTCAAAAGGCAGATACAATTCGGTCCATCCAGCTTTTAAGACCCCACGAGACATTTTTACGCTTTATTATTAAACTCAATGAATTTTTTCTGTGGATGATGGGCCAATTGAAGGAAACTGTTAACATGTAAATGGATTGCCTAGGATTGCCTGAAGCCTTACTGAACCCTCTTTTGACTGTAAACATTTTTGACTGTAACAATATTCTTTATTAGGCCTGTGTAAATATGCATTCATCTTTATACATTATGCATTGTTACCATGTTGGTTGGTCTTTTTCAGCTTCATTGCAACCTATTCAATTATGTAAAAAAGTAAACTGTAAGCACTGCAAATGATAAATGGTATTAATTTCACTGCCTGAAAATAATAAAAAAATATATATACATATATTCTTCTGCACCAACTCCTGTTCTTTGTTTTAAAAATAGCACGCTTATCTATGAAATGCAACCACTTTTGACATTTTTCAGTACCTTTTTATGCAGTTCCAACAGATTGTCATTTCCTGCCAAAAATATATATTGTGCTCACAACTCAAAGCATTTGTGTCTAATTTCTGCATAGGAGCCATCAATGGCACCGGCATTAGCATAGAAACACACTTGTGTATATGAGCTAACTGCTTAATTCTCTATGTAATCTCCATTGGTTCTAATTTTTCTAAAGGGGGGGAGGTCGTATGCATGTGAAATTGTCTTTCTTAGCAAGAGGCATACCTTTATTTCCCTGTACACATAGAGCCTGATTAAATCAGGGCGCTAAGAAGGATAATTGTTTTGTGCATTAACTCAAGTTAGTCAGATTGCTTCAGGTAAGACCCAATTTAAAGTAAGCCAAGTGCTCTTTACGCAAGTGATCAATACTTGACCTGCAGCATGTGGACTGCTCAAGTGCACATTTGATTCTTAAGATTCATAAACGCTCACGGTGACATAATACCTGAGTGTAATGGCATACAGTCCAAACTGGAGAAATACAAATTGAGAAATTCAAATTCAGTTTAGAAAATTACAATGTTTTAACAGAAGAGTTAAAAATGTAAATGATAAATTTTAGCATACTGTTTGTTTACATAACCATTCAACATTTATTTTAAGCTGAGAGAACTGATTTAAAATCTGTGACATCACTGACCCCGAGGGTGTTTTTAAGAAAGAGTATTTATTTAGTGTATCCTCCACAGTCATTCCATCTCTTATTTCCCTTCTCCACGCAAAAGTTTGCTGCATTCGGTCTTTGACCACCAAGGTGTCCGGTCGCATCTTGCTGTACTGGATATGGAGGACATTTACATGACCTTCAATAGAGGATGCATCCTCACCAATGACAGCAATCACCTAGTGGATCAAATGTAGTCCATAATATTAATACTACCAATAATAAAAAGTTAAACCTCAAAAATACATGACAAATACACTCACTGTTTCCTTACTTTATATATTTTTTTTGTGACGACAAAGAGAGGTATTCAATTTAAGGTTGCAAAATGAATTCCTTAGGTGCTCTGCATTTAACCCATCCAAGTGCGAACACACAGCAGCAAGAAGTGAACACACACACACTGTGAACACACATCAGAGCAGTGGGCAGCCATTGCTCCAGTGCCCATGGAGCAATTGGGGGTTTGGTGCCTTGCTCAAGGGCACCTCAGTCATGGTATTAAAAAAAACAAACAAAAAAAAACTTTTGGCATCTTTATCAATGGATTACTCTGTAAATATACATCAATAACATTAAATATTTTGGCTTTCTTCATTAATGGATTTCTTTCACCAGATTTTTTAAAATCAAAGTCTAAAATTTTAGCCAGTGACCTCTTTAACCCATTCAGTGAGTTACTGTTTAGTAACAGAAAATTATGATTTGGAAATTGTGCAGCCCTATTATTCAATTACTCTTCAACTTTTTTAGATATTGACTAAAAGCTGTTTGAACTACAGGAATGCACCTACCCCCGACTCAGATCTGTGACAGGCTGCTGGTGATTGTTCAGAGAGTCTCACTTTTTTGTGCCCAAACTTCTCCTCACCTCATCATTATGGACCAGAGGTGCACGCTCAGTTTTAAATTTGCGTTTGAGGGACTGGTGCCAAGTGTGCTAACACAAGAGGGAAAAATATAGTACAGTTCAGGGAAATTAGCCGAGAGATTCTGAGTCAATGTCATTTTTGTAAATTAAATTAAAGCAATTAAAACTGCTGAGATGTAAACAATATCTAAGACCATATCATTCGTGGAACATTGACCTTATGTAACTCTTAATGCAATGTCTGCTATTCCTTGTAACTTACATAGCCATTCCTTTCAAGATCCTTTAGGACAGGATATTTCACAATAAGTGCTTTCGCCACCTGCACATATTCTGCATTGGTTGGTTGGAATTGGCCCCTTAGAAATTCCATTAAAAAAAATAAATAAAATAAAAATTCTATAAGTTTTATTACTTAAGTAACAAATACTTATGTCAATGAAAAAAATTTCAATAAAGCATTGCTTTAAAGATATATATATTGAAAGTATTTATATTGCTTTACCAGCTGCTGACTTTGTGTGTTCTATCATGGCTTCATGAAGAACTCTAATGATTCTGTGTCTATCCTTAGAAGACTTCTGGCATGGTTCTTTGTTATCAAGCTTGGCCTGAAGTTCTCTAGGAAAGGGTGGAATGGCAAATCCAGTAGGCAGTCTTCCACTAGTTGCATTTCTGCAGTGAGAATGGGGTAGTAGTTAAGAACTCGCATTGTAATACTGATGATTAGCCAGTATGCATTTCTACTCAGACATTTATATATATTTACTCATGTACCAATGAAGAGAAGTAATTGTCAAATAATCGGATGTGATTATAATGCACATCTCTTCAATAATGCCAGTTCTGTGATTAGTCTTAAATCTCATTCACATGGTCATTCATGGAGTGGCATTTACCACGCTGAGCCATAGTTCACGAAACATATTATCAGGCGATACATCTCTGATAATGCACACAATAAAAATAGCTTGTTAGTGAACAACGGCTCTGTGTAGTAAATGCCGCTTTGTGAATGAGATGTACAACTAATCACAGAACCGGCATTTCTTACAAGATGCATACGGTAATCGTTTTTTCAATTATTTGCACTGCTCTGCCTACATTTAATAGTTCAATTCACAATTATATTTATAGCACATTTCATAATACATATAGTTTTAAAGCAGCTTTACAGAGAATGCAGGTCAAGATTTCAATTTAGAGTAATCTGTTACTGGGTAAACAGTTGTCAAATAGATTACTAGATAGAACTGTTGAAGGAGAAGTTCACTACCAGAACAAAAATTTACAGATTATTTACTCACCCCTTTGTCATCAAAGATGTTCATGTCTTTCTTTCTTCAGTCGTAAAGAAATGAGGTTTCTTGAGGAAACATTTCAGGACTTATCTCCATATAGCGGACTTAAATAGTGCCTTTAATAGTTGAAAGTCTGAACTTCCAAAATGCAGTTTCAATGTAGCTCAAAAAGGGTCTAAATGATCCCAGCTGAGGAAGAAGGATCTTATCTAGCAAAATGATCACTCATTTTCTAATAAAAAAAGACAATTTATATACTTTTTAACCTCAAATGCTGGTTGTGTCTATGAGTGTTTAACAGTTAAAAAGTATATAAATTGACCGCTCTTTTTCGCTAGATAAGACCCTTCTTCCTCAGCTGGAAACATTTAGAGCCATTTGAAGCTGCATTTAAACTGCATTTTGGAGTTCAGACTATAAGACTGCTATAAGGAGATCATTCCTGAAATGGTTTCCTCAAGAAACATAATTTCTTATCGACTGAA
>JAUYWG010000056.1:980153-995680 GCA_034779775.1 Enteromius afrohamiltoni | reverse complement strand
CTGCTCACAGTGCCAAAACCACTGGTAAATGGTTTACTGACCATGGTATTACTGTGCTCAACTCTCCTGACCTGAACTCCATAGAGAATCTGTGGGATATTGTGAAGAGAAAGTTGAGAGACACAAGACCCAACACTCTGGATGGTCTTAAGGCTGCTATCGAAGCATCCTGGGCCTCCATAACACCTCAGCAGTGTCACAGACTGATTGCTTTTTCCTTGTAATTGTGTGTTTGAGCTATCCGGAATAATTGTCAAAAATTTGTGACAAGTAGCTACTGGCACTTGAACATTAGTAACCAATTGTTGTTTTTTTTAATTTTTTTTTTGGAGTTTCCATTTTTAAGTTAAGTAAATTTGATAGCTGATATATACCTTGAAATGTGGTCTAGAGGTTCAGATTCAGCATCAGCACGCGGGGGCCAGTCGCACATAGGTGTAGAGCGCTGACTAGCCAATAGGAACGAAGGGAGGTGGGACGAATGAAGTTCATAAGATTAGAGGTTCGAAATTGCAAACAATGAGTTTGTGATCGTTTTTCATCTAGATAAACTTTAAATACCGTTAGTACATAATAATCGAACTTTGCGTACACGCATAAAATAAAACGTATTGTAACTGTTCTTGTCTAGGATGTAGAAAATGTGCAACGATCTTAATAAACATTTACATTATAATAGGGTATAGCATATTTATATTAAATATAGAAAAAAGTGAATGTGATTATTTCAAAAGAACATTTTGATTATGTTTTAGACCTTTATTTTTAAAGAGACATTCAGTTTGTATAACTATGTACAGAAAACCCATATATCAAATAAAACTAATACACAACAAAAAAGCTTTTCATTTTGTTTATAATAAAATTATATACATATTATATGAATTAAATAAAGGTTATTACTACAGTATTGTACTAACCAAAATATAATATTAATAAAGTAATTAAGTAAGTAATTAATAAAGTAAATATATAAATAAAGTAATTGTAGATTAAACAACAACAAATATAATAACGGAGATTTATAGATTTATAGAACACAAAAAAAACAAGAAATATATATGTTTTCCATTAAGTATTCTTAATAGTAACAGTTATTAACATTTAGTGTATAGAAATCTGAGCAAGATAAAATATCAATAAAATGTAATATCAATAAAAAAAAATTATAAAATGAATAAATTCTTTTGATGAATAAAAAAGGAAAACTTTTTTACACACTAAAATACAGTGCAAACAAGACCGATACTTCTGGTATTTTAATGAACAAATTAAAATAAATAAAACTATTTAAATGTATAGATTCAGCAACAACAATGAAATCAAAGGTTATGAAGAACACAGAAAAAAAAGTAAAATGTTTTTGAATGGTAAGAAAATTAATTATTATGGTATAAATATTAACATTTTTAGTACTGCTTACATTCTAAAGGTTATATCAACCTCTATCACTTGATCAATAAAAAGACTGACACATAAGTGCACTTTTAAATCTTTTAAAATCTTTATTAAACATTTCCTCTGAACATTAGGTTAATATGCATTCTTGTTTTATCAAATTTGTTGTAGAAACTATGCAGTAAACTATTTTATGTAATTTAATGCAATTTCATCTAAAATAACTTCAAAATTACGGCCAATTCCAAACCTTTTCAAGTGAAAAGTCAATAAAAATAAGTCACACATTACATTGTTATTTTTTATTATACTTAAATATTTGAAATGTAAATTGACACATTAACTTGAGAAGCTATGTTTTCCCACTCAAACTGTCTCAGTTTCGCCAATGCAGTGGTGTTGCAGTTTTTTTTTTAAACATGTGCTCATATTTGCTGTAACTTTGTACGAGCATATCAAGTTCAGCTTTATTTTTCAGATGTTGCCATGGTGACTCGTAATATCTGCACTCCATTGATAATGCCTTTTCATAGTTGCGGTGTACAAGCTTAACTCTGAGTTAGTCAGAGTTGATTGGCCTTACTCAGATCACCTGTTCTGAAACCCAAAACTCTGAGTTTTTAATCTCTGGGTTAGTCAACTCAGAGTTCAAGTTTAAACTCTGAGTTGTTTGAACCTCCTTTCTGAAATGGGCCCTGCATTAAACGGAATGAGCAGGCAAATCAAATTATTCTGACTCATGGACCTGAATCATATTGAAATTAATGTGGCACAGGTGTCACTCATTATCATTTAGGCCTACTGCTCGTCACAGTGGGAGGTGTGTTGCAAAGATGCTGTGTTGGTTATAAATTCCATCTGCACATGTGTTTTTAATTTATTTATGTCGTTTTTGGGAAGAACAGGTTTTCTTTTTGGTAGCATGTTCCAATGTACCATGGCAGTGCAAACACTAAGTGGGCTCACTTGTATGTATTTTTTTTTCTCTCTTGTTTAAGTCTGTTCAGTCTGTTGATTCAGTGTCTCCAATATAGTATTTGTTTCTATTTGGTTTTACAGTGCTGCTGTTACTGTGTCAACCTGGTAAGATGTCTCATTAACACAAAAGTAGTTAAATCCAAAGAAGCCACAGTTTTCACTAAAGGATCAAATGTCATTATTTCAAATAACTTTACCTGCCACATTTTTTTCAAACAGCGTGTTACCTCTCTGCAAGCTGTGAAACTAGTGCAAAAACATCGGTGGTTTGCGAAGGAGGATCTGCATCCCTCAGTTGTGGTGACTTAACCTTTTTTTTTAAACCATCAATGTTCCCTATGGTCTTATGCAGTGTTTCTCATGGTCTTATGTGTGTAAGATTCTGGTTTCATACACGTCCTTGATGCCAATTATGGAAGGACTGATCGCAAAACATGCTCTGCTGGAAAACCATCTGAGCAGCTGTCAAATGTTAAGTGCGTCGAAAAAACAAGCCTCGATAAGATGACTGTTCGGTACGATTATTTGGTTGCAGATTCTATTAATTTGCAAAAGCAGGCACCACCAGGATTGTTAATGTACTTGTCGTCATTTGTCCATTACAGATGTAATGGAGTAAAAAGCTGCTCCGTTCCTGCAGTAAATGGTGTTTTCTCTGATCCTTGTTATGGGACTTATAAATACCTGCAGTTCTCTTATGAGTGTCGCCCACTGAGTAAGTCAACCAAACCAAAATTAAGCTGACTTATAGTTGATTTGATCTTAATCTTGGTAAATCATTTTGCTATAATTCCTGACCTGTGTTCCTGTTTTCCATCTAAATAATTCTAGTGCAAAGCATAACTTGTGAAGGTGCCAAAAGTGTCATTTCCTGTGGTAAGAACTGTAGTTCTTTTTCATGTTTTATCCTTTGGGGCCATTGATGGTCCATTTAACATTGTGTTGACTGTTGCACCTATATCTACTAACGGTCACATCTACTAATGTGAAATGCAAGACCCGAATGAATATATGCACTCTTTGTGTGGGTGGGTGAAGTTTATTTTTGCATGTGACTGTTAACTATCACTTGATAAATGATCACCAACATCAGGTATTTCTTTATTAGCGAAGGGTGTTCTTTCCATCCATTACGCCAATTATGGACGACGGGATCTTGCAACCTGCCCTCATAAATTGGGAACTTCACCACAGTGTTACTCTCCTCAGACTACCAGTCTATGTTCCAGGTACAGCAGAGACATCGTATTTAGACTCCATCAAATGTGAAAATTAAGCACACTAATTCTTTCTTTTTTTGTAGGTGCAATAAAAAGAAGTCTTGTAATTTAGATGCTTCAAATGCTGTGTTCTCTGATCCATGTTTCGGCAACTACAAGTACCTGGAAGTGACGTACTCCTGTGTCTGAGCTTGAATAAAAACAAATTCCTGTTGCTACTGTGTGTGAGAATTTTATTTTTTTCTTCACATGGAGTTGTTTCTCTGCATCTGGTACTATGGTGTCATTCTTACAAGAAACAAACTAAAAGGTGACCTAGCTCTTAGAGTTAAGAGCTATTTTGCTTGCTTCAGAGGGTTCTCTGCCCTAGAAAGGTGTAAACTATCACGGTGGTCATGACCTCCCGTTTGCAATAGTTTTTCCTTAATGTGTGCAGGTCTATGGGGGATAAGTATTGAAAAATGAGCAAAGTGTTGCTCTTGCTGTCTAGAATATTAGTGATCTAAAGTTCTGTCAAAGCAAGAATACATACGGTTTCCTTTTTCTCCATTTAATATTTGTGGTTTTCATAATTTGACTTATGAGGTATGAGTGTCTATTGACACAAATGAAAAAGCATTTTAGCATAAGGCTGCAACCTAAAAGGTCAGGGGAAAAAAGGAAGAATCTGAATTCATTTTAATCTAGCAACAGATGCCTATACTGAATTAAAACCATTTTCTAAATCTATTGGACAGCAGACTGATTAAAACACTATTTTTCACACAATGTGCTAAAATTTATTAAAGTTTGAGTTTCATATTTAGGACAGAAAATGGGGAATAATCAGAGTAATAAAAATGTACAAACTGATAATTTTCAAAAAGACATTTCTCACAAACTGTGAAAAAGACAAGAAGACTAAACTCAATCACATTTCTGCTTCAGTATTTACACTGCAAGTATTTTGTATGTTCAAAGATCTTGTTACAGAAGCCCCTGTCGTTTCAAATCCTCGTAAGTCTTCTTATTGACCACATTTCCACTGGAGTCTTCATACTCCTCCTGCAAGATAAAACCATAGATATATTCTGTCTTTCTGAACTTTTCCAATATCCAATCTCTCTGATTAAAGTTGGTTAAACCAGATGTTTTAGTCAGAGCAGAGCTGAATGTGACTTCGCTCACTGTAATACTACTGAATGCATTTAAGAATAACTCACCTCTGTGTCTGGCTGCCAGCGCTCTAATGCTTTCTGTGACTTCAGCTTTGACCAGACTATACCAGACAAAAGAGAAAAATGCATTTTAAATATGGGGCAGATACCATTAGCATCATTTTCTAGAGCCGGTCCCTTCTATGTCATTTATTAATATTAATAATAATAATAATCAATATTAATTTATAGCCGTTTTTCAGAAATATTTTAAATGGTTTAAAATTACATTTATCTGCAGTATTAACACTAATTCACAGTATACATTGCATAATTTGGATGGTTTATGCATGTCTGTGACTAATTATTTTACTCACGGGACACTGCGTCCTCAATCTGGGTGACATTGGCGAAGTGGGCTGTATTAGGAATGCCCAAACAGCGCATGCCGTGAGCATGACGCCACTCCTGAAACACAAAAGAGCAAAAACCAAAGCTATTATTGTTTTTTCAATCCAGCATAATAGTTAGTGTAAAATTACAAATACGAAAAATGTAAAAGATATGCAAGTGCTAGGAAAACAAGTTAACAACGCAGTACACATACCAAGGTTTTTTTTTTATTATTGTATTCTATATTTAAAAAAATAACAGAAAAATGACAGAACCTAGTGATGACATGTGGACAGAGAAGAGAAGTGGTCCAAAAACTGAGTCCTGAGACACAGCAGTAGCTAGATGTTGCGACTTGGACACCTTACCTTTCCAAGATACCAAAGGACCTATCTGAGAGGTAAAACAAACCACGGAGTACAGTTCCTAAAACGCCCTTTGCTAACAGGGTGACAGATAAGCATTACGTATTGAGGATTTGAAAACCACTTATTCTTAGGGCTTCAACAATTGAGAGTAAGGCAGTCTCAATTAAATGTCCACTTCTGAAACCAGACTGTTGATTGGGGCTTGAGCACCGTGGTGTGAGGACCCTCTTGGAATTGCTGATTTTTTTTTTTATTATTAGTATTATTTTAAGTTAATAGCAGTTTTGAGGGCTTAAACATGTTTTTAAAAAAGTCACCAAACTTTGCACACGCATCAGAACTGGCGAAAATTTACATCTGATATGGGTTTCAGAAGTGGGTGTGGCAAATTGGCTAGGACAGCGCCACCTATCCACTTTCAAAAGTGTGTGCCTCGAGCTATATGGGGAGGCTGCAGACTTGGAGCAAGTTTCAGGGCCCAGGCAGTTTTAAGCCCCTGTTGTTTCTGATGCGTCCACTAGCCTCCCCATGCTCGCCTTCACATACATGTGTAAAAATCAGTACACACATTTAAGACACCAATACCTACAAAAAAAGTCTCTTGGAACAAAATACATAACCGAACAGGAAGTTGTCGTGATTGAAGACATCTATATAATATTCAGTTATAGACATAGCGCCACCAGCTGGCAGCAAGAAATTTGGCACATATAAATTACTTTTACATATTATTTCTATATTTGCTTTAAATTCATATTGCTCACTGTTCCCTGTCTTCCTTAAGCCACGGGAGATGGTGAGCCCAGGTGCGAGAGCCCTCTCATCCCTGTTTGCAGCTTTCATCTACATTTGTTTCTATACTTTACTGTGTAACATCCTAGCAGGCATTTTATTTCAAGTTAAGATTAGATCTCTGCATGATTGCATCCAAGAAAAGATGTCAGAAAACATGGGGAAACTGCATTAAAAGTCAGTAAGATAACTAACTAAAATTTTAAGAGATCCTGCTCTATTAATACATCTGCTACATACAATCATTTTTCACACTTACTGCAAAGTGTCTCTGAAAGGCTTTGGGTCCTCTGTACGTGTAATTCCCACAGATCTCACAATTGTAATTAATGTTCAGGCCATGTAGCTTGTACAGCCAGTATGGAATTGGCTACAAACAAGCAAAAGACAAAGTTAATGACAAACTATAAGCATTATATAGCTGATAGTGAATGTATGAAATAGTAAAAAGTAAAACAAACCAAAAAAACAAAACAAACGGTTGTTTTTTACTAAGGCTCAGCCTTAATGATCACTACTGTTCATTATGTTTTTGAAGGACTGGAATCATCTCAGTGTCTAAATTAAATGTAATTTTTTGATTCAATCTCAAAAGAACACTATGAGTAACTATAACAAATTAAGGCATACCTTTCCATCCCAGCCAAGAGGCAGGTTTTTGGGGTTGTATATGATCTCATTATCTTCATCTTCACTTTCACTCTCACTGGGCTGCTCTTCATCCTCCTCATCGCGCTCCTCTCCGGTGCGCGCCTGCTTCCTCTGGACGTTCTCATGGGTCAGCTGTCTTTGCTCCTGCAGCATACAAAACACAACAGCTTCAGCATCACTGCAGAGAATTCACACCACCATCACCAAACCCACTCATTAAAAAAGACAAATAGTAGCGAAAAACACTGAAATACATACTAAAAAGTACGTATTTTGCTTAAAAATAAAGAGTAAACTAGATCTAAGAAATGCATGAAATGCAAGCAACAAAATGCATGAAACAGTGTCCCACAATTCAATATGCTTGAATTTTCTACTTCTAATTTAACAAAACAACAACATTATACATCATCATTTACCACATGACATTAATGATTTTGACAAATGATAGGATATATCACTTTTCAATCCAAATGTATATTTCTACATTTGCTGCCTAATATACCACACCTCTTCACAGATACCATTGAAAAGATAATCGATGCTATTCAATCATATTATTGTGATATTGTATATATTCAATGTAAATATTTAGCAAATTTTATAGTATAAATGTGAAATGCAGACTGCTTACCCCCAAAATCTCCACATATTCATAAATCTGAGCTTCAAGAAAAGCAGTTTCCTTGTTGCGCTCGGAGTCTCTACAAATACAAGATTAGACAAAAGAACAAATGTAGGGTTTGTTTGCAATAACACATTTTATTTATTTTCAGAATTTGTTGTGCATCCCAGTAATATCTATTAAACTGCAGTTGGGTTGTTTTGATTATGTAATAACAAATATAAGTAACGTGAAGGTTAATTGAAAGTACGCGTTTTATACAAGTTTGCTTTTTTTTTAGTAAAAGCAGATAACTCCACATTTCATGTTTCGGAGATAGACTAAAACTCTAATGTGCTGCTTTTCGTGAAAAAGATTGGTTTTATTTTCCTTTACGCCCTGAAAAGAAATCAGAGGTTCATTGAGATTATCCATCCTCTATGTTAAGATTGTGATATACAGTATCTGGAGAATAATGCATGGCACTGAGTCCATTTGGGGTTTTTTTGTGGGTTTTATTGTTTTCAGCACAAAAACTAGAACTTGAAGCAAGACCAATTATAAATGCCGCCTTCTACAACACAAATCATAAATATTTTGTAAACAACTGTTTCTAAACTTCTTTAAACCTGAATGAAAGATACAATATTTTACTAGTATAATAAAGAAAAAAAATGTGGCTTACTTCTTTGGTCCCTTAGCTTTAGGGTTTTTGGCAAACAGTGAGGGGTCCAGAGACTCCAGAGATTTGCCTTTAGTGCTGAACAGACGCTGGGCCCTCTCTTCTAGTGTGCTGCAAACAAAACACACAAAAATAACACGTTTGGATATTATGAACAGACTTGTGTATAATGTATTATTTGTGATGCAGTTAAATGTGAAACTACACTTAAACAAGAACTGGACTCACCCTCCACATTTAAGACCCAAGGCCATGAGAGCAGACTTCAATCTGTCCAGACCCAGAGACGCCAGTTCCTGTAGATATTACACACAATATTACTAGGTTTGAGACACCATTAATATTAGCATTTTTAACTAAAAATAAGAGAAACTGACCTCCCAAGAAGAAAAGGCAGACAGATCCAGATGGGCTCCAGCATGAGTTAGAGCACTACTCGTCTCTTTCTGTAACACACACACATTTATAAAACACCTCAATAGATTCCTTATGCAATAACATTTATTTAATAGAGGGCAATGTAGATGTAACAGATGATACAAATTTATAACAGCACTAATGAATATTAACTTCAATAAATAATCATATACTGACATGTCTGAAAACAAAACTCTGAAACACATGTGATAATATCTGTAGATCTCATGTTGTCTCTGAAACACAAACCCACCGGCCAGCCTGGAAACATTCCACTTTCCCACTTCTTCTCAAACTCTGCCAAGATCTTTCCATAGAGCTCATTCTGATCCAGCAGAGGCTTGACCCGATCTGTGTATTCCTGCAAGTACTCCAGCAACATCTCCAGATACCTGCAAGAGCAGAGACATGAAATCACTGACCAGACACAGCATACTAGGGCCGCGCGATTTCTCTCCGTGGGGATTGAGATCACAATTCTCTTACATGATTCTCATTTATTAACCAAAACTGATTGCACCCAAGTACAAAAAAAACAAGGTAATACTTTCAGTATAATGCAGCTCTGGAGTAACATAAAGAGTTGTTAAACATAAAGAGAAGGGTAACAATAAATATAACTAAAAACAACCTGTGCTTTTTGCTCCAATTGGCACAGAACTCAGAATTCTGGCCCAAAATGTAGAGATTATTAATAGTGTTAAGGCAAATGTATACTTCAGCCGTCTCCATTATGTCATTTTCAGCACCCCGTCTGCGTGCAGCCAATTTTTTCAAGACCGTGTGGACAGTCCGCAAACAACAGGTGAATGTACAAGGCACGAGGTGGTACCGCACATGTGTCAAACAGGTTCAGCCGCACTCATCTATGGTTGAGTATAGTTTAAAAGCTGTGCAGACACGGCTGTGCGTGAAACTGAACAGAACGAAGAAAGTGATGTATTCCCGGGCCCAAACGTAACTTGAGTGATAGTGGAATGCAGCCAACGAGGAAAAGGAGAAAAACAAGTTTTTTTGGACTATTTGTTTTTTCCGTGCTTGTTTACAGGGTTGCTCAAAAAAAAAATTAAATCAATCACATTATGTGGTATTTAAAATGACCATTTTTCACCTACTTCTTATACTCTGCATTCTTCCTGTCTTTAGAGATGTCAAAGAGCTGATCGAATGATGACAGATAAGTGACATATTCCAGTTTCTAGAAAAACGCAAAAGACAAAAGTATAAGAATCTTTTGTTTAATTATCTGAAGACGAGTGAATCAAAAGAGAGATCAGACAGTACCTCTACTCCTTTGAGATTAATGTATTTCAGGTAGCAGTCATGGAGATCCAGGTAGCGTCCATAACCCTCTTCATCAGTGAACTCCACCAGATCTGTATTCAACATTAAGACTGTTACTGTCCATTCACAACATGAACAAGCAAACATCAGTGATACCTGCCTCAGCAAACAGCTCTCACATACTCCAGACTTACTTTGTGCCTCCTCACTGGGGTTGTCTTTGGCTTTCATGAGCTCCTCAAACTCCACCGACATGGGCACACAGATCTGAAATTGACACACAGAACAAGCGGAGTGAATATTTTCCCTCTGAGACAAAAGCGTTCAAGACAAGGGGCCCCTTCACTCCCGTCTACCTCATTAGGGTGTTTTCTGTGGAACTCCTTGATCAGTTTGAGGCGGTTGTAGAATTCAGCAAACTCGTTTGGTCCTGATATTGCATTCAGCTCATCCTTCCTCATACTAACGAACAGACACACAACACAACAGTGAGATCGAACTAGATATATTTGATATATTTCTATACTGATTTAGATGTCCATGAGATTGTCTTACCCATCTTTGTCTTCATACAAGTCTCTGAGGTTTGCACTCACGTCCATGTATCTCTGTAAGTATCAAATATCACAAACATACCAGCTAAATAAATGTAAATAGCTTAAATAACTACATATTTGAAAATTGTTAGAAAACCATAAAATGTAAGTAAAGAAAAACAGAATCTTACATCCAGCATAGCTCTCACTCGATGATCAGAGTTGATCTGGTCTCTCAGCTGATGAACAGAGAAAAGAAAAGTTGTACTCCTGAGTAAGAACATCTGCTAAATGTCTCCATGTATATTCGTAAAATATTTTCATAAAATAAGAAACACAAAGTACCCCCTTCAAAAAGACCATCTGTGTGTTTTGTTTGTTTTTACTCAAAACGAATTAGTGGCTCGTCAATCAAAACAAATAAATACAGAAGTAAAGAAACTTGTGAACCCTTACAGGAAAGAAACTTAAGTAAGATTATAAGAAATGCATTATAATGTTGTGCTTAATTTTACAGCATACGTTACTATCCCACCACTATGTAACTTAACGTTGATGTGAACAAAGGTGTCATAACGTGCATAAATTGCCATTTTATCTTCTATCTTGTCAGGCTTATCAAATTTAACAAGTATTCGTTTATGTTTTTAGTAACGTGATTAACGTGTTCATCATTTTAAATCATTCAGCTACACGAAAAGTTACCGTGTTTTTTTTCGTCAGCATCTCCTTCGTTTTGGCGTCCATAAGCCTCTCTTTCTCCTCATGGTATCGACGCTGTTGCTCTAAAATCGTTTCCATTGTGATTTATTAATTTATCTTAAATTTTAAATATATCTGATTTATTCAATTGTTGTTTAGTTGAGCCTGCGTACGCGCGTGTAACGCAACATACAGGAAAAAGATCCAGTGTTTAGTTCAGTCGACCGGAAACACGAAAGAGAGAATAAAGGTTCCGACTTCACGGCTCTGTGCCTTTAGACGTATTCAAATGTTTTATATCTATTGACTAATTGACTTATATCTAAATAATATCTAAACTTTCTAAATATATAACTTAACAAAAAAAGAAAGAAAAGAAAATCAATTTATATATTGTTTGTTTTGTCTAGCCTATTTCCTATTTAGATTTCCGTGACTGGCTAACTTAACCAACAAGCTAAGGATTCAAAGTCTTAGCTAACGTAACGTTAAGTTAAGTTAACCCTTCATGGAACCAAGAGCTTTTTTTACTCTAATTAAAAACTAGATTTAAAATGTATAAAATCTGAAATCTAACGTTAACATTTTAGACATTTTAAACTGGGTAAGCTTGGCATGAAGTAGAAAGCATTTATATGACCAGAAGATGTCCTCGTGGTCTCTTCTCTCGCTCTAGAAACAGAGTTTAACAGAATGGAGTATTATTGTATCAACTCTTTATGTCAAAAATGTTTCTGAAAAAGCAACTGCCAAGCATTTCTACATCAGATCAATACGAATTCCTTCCATGGCTTTGATTTCCCCCCTGTTTTATCCAGTTACTAGATTACATTGGTCTGGCCTGCCAATAGTCAGATATGTAGAAAGTTTTCTTCTGTTGAATCTTCTGTTGTTTTTGTAATTGTGCTAGTCTTGTTATGGTAACAGGAAATCCCATGAGATCTGTCTGAAGACACTGTTATCTCTGTAAGTCTGTCGCATGTGCTGTTCAGTCCCACCTCAATCTTATTTTTGAACTCAGATCTCAGAGCTCATTGTTACAACCTTTAGAAGACCAGACCAGTGTTTTCAGATAAAATGCAGTTTTTACTTTCCCAAATAAAACGTACACTTTTAAAATTCCATGTGGAATAATCTCTACAAAAACATATATTTAATAAAAATACATTTAATTAATATGTTTAATCAATTTTTTAATAAAAAGTTAAGAGCTAAATGATTCTTTGTGGAGCCAGAAATATTTCTTCCATGGCATCGCTGAGAAGAACATTTAAAGCCCTTCTGCTAGGTTTAGGTATAAGATAAAAGGTAAAAGATAAAGATCAAATATACCCTCATGCAGAGGAATAATGCTACATGTGCTATGTAAGTATCAATAAGATGCAAATGTGCTGAAAACATGCATGTTAATAAGCATGTTAATACTGCAATAAATGCTTTGTAAAACTAGATTTTTTGTTAAATAAATTCTCAAGGAATTTTCTTTACAAGAAACAATTACTGTCTTATTTTCAGAAGAAACAAGCTAAATAATTTGCCAATGGGGAAAGCAAAATAATCTTGTTTTCTGTTTAAAAAAAGAATATTTGCTTACCCCATTTGCAGATTATTTTGCTCCTTCTAAGCAACAAGTTACTTAATTTTTGCTTAGACAAATTCTTCTTAATTTCAGATTTTTTAGATATTTTGTCTGGAAACAAGACAAAAAAATCTAGTCTTAGAAAGCATTTTCTTTGCAGTGCAGTTAGTAGTAAGAATTGTTCGTTTTAAATAAAGAATCTTCTCCTTTTTTACACAAAATTGTTGAATGTAAATGTATTACGTTTGCAACAAAATATTATGCAGCAAAAACTTTTCCCCACACACACGTTTATTGAGAGGCAATTTGTGTAAGAGGTATTAATCTATATGACATTACAGATTGTAATGGATGCAAAAAATTTGGCTTTTGACAAATAAATTAATTAAAATAATACATGAAATTGATGTATTGCAAAACAAATATCTGTTAATATGAAAAACGACAATAGTTAAAGCATCCCCTACATGCAAAACATCCAAATCTATATCTCCTACTAGATACAAAGGTTATAACAGAGTAAATTAAGAAGTCTATCTGCCCTGTTTGTAGATAGAAATAGAAAATTATGAATGCAACTTATGGTTATCTTATGGTTATCCTTTTGTTATTTATTGATTGTTAGGCTGCATATCTTGCTCTGACATATCTTAAAACATTTCAGTGTCATTGTTCCGTGTTAAGATGCTCACCTGTAATATTTTCTTATAAGCCATTTTTGTAAAAGTTGCTTAAATATCTTAATTTAACTAATGTCTAGTCCTGGCTTAAGCTAAGCCCCGTTTGTGAAGCCGGGCCTATAAGTCCTTTACACAATCTGACATGTGCTTAGAATTGAACTGGAAATTAGGTGCTGGGCTTCCGGCCAGAGGAGAACTGGCCCCAACTAAGCCTGGTTCTCCCAAGGTTTTTTTTCTCCATTCTTTCATGGATGGGGTTATGGTTCCTTGCCGCTGTCGCCTCTGGCTTGCTTAGTTGGGGGCAGCTAATTTCTAGTGATTATCGTCATTTTGATCGCCTCTGCATTTAGCAAATAAACAGTATAATCTCATCATTACACATTACCATAACTCTGTTCTCCTATTTGATAATGTTCAGTGCTTTGCTACAATCTGTATTGTTAAAAGTGCTATATAAATAAAAGTGATTGATTGATGCTCCTCTAAAGGTCTGGGAGTTTGTCATGCGCTAATGTTGGTCAGGCAGTATGCCCTTTGTTTGGTGGAAGTTTGCTTAGCGGCATCTCACAAAGAACTAAGTTGTTGTAAGGAAGCGGACTGCTTGCAGCTGGATTCCGAAATGGAGGAGGACAGATGAGATGAGCACAACCACTTTCCAGACGAGGATGAGGAGAGGATACAAGGACCTGGAGATATACGGAGGATCAAAGAGCACACTAGGAGACAACAGGTGAGATATCAGGTAAATAACTGAGTTGGAATAGAGTAGCTAGAATCCACTTTCATGCATACAATCTTGTACAGCGACTGAATGGGTGTGTGTGTTTATATGCTGATTGTGAACAGGTGGTGATGGCAGGTGTGGCTGATTAGAATGCAGGTGATAGGGATCGCTGTAAAGAGGTGAGGGTGGAGCCTTGCGTGGATGTAACAGTTGTAGTGTCTGTCAAAGGTATATTACTTTAATACATTCTTTCAACCTGTTATGACCAAGTATATTTAGGGCTTGGTATTAGGTTTGATACTTTTTACGTTTATAAAATTTGAACTATGATTTTACTCAAAACTCACTCAAAATCACATCTGAGTGTTTGTAATAACATAAATTTACAATCTAATGAGATTTTGAATAATTATGTTATTCGTTGTACTATTTGTATTTAGTCTCTACACCTGCTTAGCATTTATAATGTAAACACACAGTATTACTAAGAAAATAGACAAAATTACACATGAAGACAGACAATACCATATAAATGAATAACAATAGATAAATAATAGCAAATAGAATGTAATATGGAAAATGTAATAATACAGAATAAAGAATAAATATAGTAGATAAAAAAATAAATGAAATAATAGTGAAAAGGCTGTGGTAGTATCGTTTCTTGGAAATGCAGAACTGGCTTTCTTCAGATTTCTTTAAGGCTGGCTGAAAATGAAAAAAACATATACATAATCAGTACAGTTTTATGATAAGCTATCAAATCCTTATAATCTAGTGATCTTTGTAAATTAGTAGATAAATTAAAGAGAGATGCTTTAGCTCCCTAATCCTGACAGTCTGACACTTAACGTGAACACTGTACATATTAGGCTCACAGCACAATTTACTTCATGATATAAACTACAAGACAAGTTAAACTTAGTAAGAATGCATTTAAAAGTCCAGCTTTCACAGATAAATATCGCTTTAGTTATTAAACGTACACAGTGGTGTCTAATTATGCAGGCAACATAACGACCAAAAACACCATAAACAACTGTTCAATCTTTTACCGGTGAAAGGTAATACCCCGAGATCTGTTTTTATTTATGTGCGACGGTCTGTATACAGGATCTCTATAGATCCTCAAACTGTCGACGAGTCCTGTACATTTTCTTCTGTCCCGATATGAGAGTTAAGGAGTGTTGCCTGGACCAACATGGCGGCAACGTTGACGTGCGGTCGAGCGGCCAGTAAGGCGTCTAGGGAATTATATGTCTATGCTGTCAGCAACCGTCATGGATAAAACAAAAAGAAGGTAAAGTGTACAGGTCCTTTTAAAAAAATTAGCATATTGTGATAAAGTTCATTATTTTCTGTAATGTACTGATAAACATTAGA
>JAUYWG010000056.1:926705-943363 GCA_034779775.1 Enteromius afrohamiltoni | reverse complement strand
ACAAAAAAACACAAAAAAAAAAAAAAAAAAAAAAAAATATATATATATATATATATATATATATATATATATATATAATGTAATCGCAATCTGTGTATATTTTGTGTAAATATTGTTTTAATAAGATCTTAGAACTGCTTCAAATCAGATAGATGCACAATTTAAAAAAAAAACAACAACAAAAAAACTATATGTAAACGTAGACTAAGCTGCTAACACAAGCACACACTCATGTAAAATCTATTTCATACATCCTGTATGAATACTAATGGAATTTCTGTCATCTTTGGAAAAGGTCCTAAAGGCCTCAAATAGGAATCCTCTAAGAATCAAATAAAGTCCAACTGGATAAACTGACATTCTGACAAAATAAAGATAGGAATTTCTAAAGATCCAGTAGAGTCTTGTTAATGTTTGTTCACACTGGTATTGGTTTCATATTTTGATAGAAATTCCATTAGTTTACCTTTAGACTTTTTGACAAGAATCAGATCCACATTTGAGCATGACCGAATGGCTGTCCTCAGTCCCAGTATGCTCTCAATAGCCAAATATACAGGCATTGCCAGCATCCCATAATTGTCTGTCTGGCAGTTTGGGCCCCAAAAATACATTTTCATCTTGTATTCAAAGATTATGCAATACTAAATTTGATTACATAATCTGCATTTTTCATTGAATCAGTTTTTGTGCTTTTGGACCACTAAAGGAAAAAAAGAAGATTTACAAATGGAGGTGTACTATCCTGGCTCCTCCAGGTTCAGTGTTTGTCCAGACATCGCTTTCACACCAGACTCAAATCACTCAAGGTCAGAGCTCACTTTCTGACTCTGATTATGTCTGTTATTGTTAGAGTTAAAGTAGAGTTAAAGTTAAAGTGTATTTTTCTTTATAGTGCAAATAACTAAATCTCTCAGTGAAAGCATGCAGCTATTGGGTGCCATGAAACTATATCATATAAGTAATATGATTCAATACAAATGCACAAACTGCTAGAAACTGATATTTGAGTCATTATTCTCTTATCTCGCATAAGTCACTGTATGAAGAAAAAGTCATGTTTAGAAAGAGCTATGATTCAGTCCATGATGACATGTTTATTTATTTTTGGGTGAACATGTCAGAAACTAAGTTATTTAATTGATAATTGATAACTTTCTTCTTGCTGTGTAAAGATTTTGAACCTAATTGTAACATTGAATGTCAACATTACATAAAAATAAACCTTGTTGTGCATGGGTGATTTATACTGAAAAAACAAATGCTTTATTAAAAACTGAATTACACATTGCAGTATTTTTATTCCTGTGAATTTCTTTCCATCTGCTATTCTCCTCGCTCTTTTTGAAGACAAAAATAGATGTGTCTTGTTATAGGCATGACAGACAGTTAAACCACTAATGAGATCAGTCAAAATGCAGGATGTGTGTCTATCCAGAAAAGCATGACAAAGCTCCTTGACATCCATTTAGTTCCTGTTTCCTGCGATGTCTTCATTGTATTTTGATTGTTCTCACCTGTTCCCCTAATTAGTGCCTGTGTATTTAAGCCCTCGTGTTCTCACTTTCTAATGAGTTGTGTCAGTTCTTATCGATCTGTGGTGTTTTGTTCAGTTCTGGTCCGTTGTTTTTGAATGTAGTTTGGCTTGCTGTTAGCTAACGGTTTTACTGTATTCATGTTAGATAAGGTTTTGAGGGCATGGATCACCACAGACTATGCTTTACTTTTTACAATGAATGGTTTTAATTTTATCTTGAGCAGACTTTTATTCTATCGTGACACATAAATGCAATATTTGTTTATCTCAGCTCTGTGTCAGATGACGTTTCGCACAAGGTCTTGCCACTGCAACATCAATGGTCAGGGTGTAATCCATTTAAACATCCTGAAGGATAACAAGAGTGCTGCTGTCCATCTGTTCTCTCCTCACAGATTGTAACCCTGGTAAGAGGCTGGTCTGAAAGAGGCGGTCGAGGGCTGGAGCTCCAGTGTTGCTCAGTATGCTGGAGCTGCAGCTGTTTGACCGAGACCAAGGCAGAGCAGTTACAGGTGTGGGCATCGATACAGCCGCTTCGTGCTCATGTATGAAACTGCACACATATCTTTGTTTATCTCCTGTCTGAGCTAATTGTATGGTTCTGAACAAATGTAGCACTTTTGATGTAGGGAAAGGTATGGATTTTTAATCTGTCTTTATAGTCTTAATGCTTTTAGTGTGAGGTGTCCTTTTTTCCAAACATCCATTGTTACTACATTTTAGGAACATAATGTGATGAACAAATGATTGAATCCATGTTTGTTTGAGCAGATTCATTTAAACAATTTTAAGTAAAAAAAAAAATAAAAAAAAAAAACACCTGAGATTTGAAACATGATTTGTTTTTAGTGCTCACACGCACATAACGCTTGATTAGCCCAAGCTGACAGCACTCAAACATAAAATGCTCAGTAGTTTTACTTTTAAGTAAATAAGCTCTAAGGTTTAGTAGTATAACAATTTTGCATTACTTGCCTTGTATAAACTGAACAATTCCTGTTCACTTTGAGATTTACTGCTTTATTTTGTGCAGTGGTATAGTTGCCCTTTGAGTTGTTAAATATTAAGAGCATTTTTGTGACGTTGTTTGAACCTTTGGAAATGGGTCTAAAGTCTTAAACTCAATTCTGGTTACTTTTAAAATGTTTCAGTTTCTCATGAGTAGGAAGTTCTAAGGCTTGTTGAGGTTAATTTATTCTCTGATCAGTAGTTAATTACTTCGATCATAGGGATTGCAGTGCTGTTATTTCTTCACACCAAACTACTCTATATCCGGTATGTATTGACTTTTTTTTTTATTTTTTATTTTTATTTATTTATTTTTTTTCCCCAGATCATGTACTGATGTATCTCTCAGTGGAGTTGTCTGTTATATCTCTGAACATGAGCTCCGTGCTCATTTTCACTCCAATGATATGAGCAAGGTCATTGAGCTGCAGGAGACATGCAATCATGCATTATTTTGCATATTTTAGTCTAATTATACTGTACTCTCCATTATTTCTAGTCTCACTGCTGCTAAACGGTCTAGATTTCAGCTGTTATCTCAGTTTCTCAGACCGTTCCACAACTTGGGTTCTCAAATACACCCTCCAAATTTAACGTTTTTTTTTTTTTACTTTCTGCCTGTCTGACGCCATGAAATATATTGGGAAGATGTGCCATTTTCCTGCTTTGCATACTGTGGTGCAAATTAGTTGCAGTTGTCTGCAGGATGTTTTTGCTGCATTTGATTTGTGTAAAGAGCTTTTGATTTATCTTGCGGGGTATGCAATTTCACAATGCACCCATAAAATGTGCAACTATATGTGCATTAACATTGGGAAATCCCATTGGATGTGATGTCCTAAATTATGAATTAAAGTATATGCTTGGCCTCCAATACAGCTTCCAACTGGATTTACTTAGCTGAAGACATTTGGTCTTCCCTGTGTTGTGTCCCCCCTCTGACATCTGTGTGAGATTCCACTCATTATTGTGGGGTGAGAGCCAGTAACCATTCATTAACCTCCTACAGGTTTCCATCCCAATTACAAGCTTCTCCTTGTGTCTCTGGAAGATCAACCGGTAACTCGTCTGAAGGCCTCACACACTTTCATTTATAATGGTAAATGCATGATCAGATGTGAGAGTCTGATTTTCATACAGGATGCACACAAAACATCTCATCTGGAGTCTTGACTATGTTTTTAAAGTGGGAAAAGACAATAGATCAGAATAGACAATTGTGTGAATGGGACCAAACTGCTGCTAATGCCTTTTTTTTTTCCTTCTCCAGCTGATCCTGTGGTAGAAGGCATCACCTCACAGCTCCTGACTGTCAGAGCGAAGTACAATAGGACCACAAACAGTGGACCAAACACTGGCACAGTCTCTGACCTGCACCCTTTAAAGCATTCATGTGTACACCTTCATAAGTATAGAGTGGTTTTGTTGGGGTGTGTGTGTGGGTTTTTTTTTTTTTCTCGTATTTCATACCAAAAAATAAATACATTTCACTTAATAAAAACCTTTTTAAGTTTCTTCTGAGTTTTTAAATTAAACTGGTAGTGTAACGAGAATTTGGTTGGGCAAGTAATTGTAATTAACTGTAAGTAATTGTATTTGCTTTATTGTGATTCAAAATTATGTAAACCCACAAACTCTAAATGATCCTAAAAATCTTTTGATGTGAAATGCAAAGTCTTTTAAGGTTTTGTGAAATTATGGAGATTCTTTTTTGAGATTTACTTCATGAAGCAGGCAAAGTTTTCGCAATTGTTTCTTGTTTGTGTGTGGAGGGTTTTTTTTTTTTCTTTCTTTCTTTCTTTGGAGATTCAGAAAATACAGTCTCATCTGATGAATTCTTAAGTTTGCATAAGGTTAGCTGCTCACTGACCCAGAGACAGTTTATTATAAGCTCACAGTTCAAATTTTAGTAAGCCACAGAATGACTCAATGTGTTTTCAGTGTTTGACACTTAGTACTCATGGGTTTGTTATATTTGCTGGTAATTACTGCTGCTGCTTTTCTTTAGAAATAATTTTGGTTCACCACAAAAGTAACCAAACTAATAATCTTGTGAATGCTGTTCTGTGGCTTGCTGACATTTTCAATCCACCTTTCAGTATGAACAACATCATCAAAACCACAACACTACTGTTATGAGCAGCCTTATGAATGTTGTCCTTATGTTGTATCACACAAGCCGTTGTTGCAGTAAATGTGTAGGCCTATGTAATGAATACAATGATGCTAATAAGTATTTGATCACCCTGTGATTTTCAAGTTCTCTTATTCAGAAATCATTCAGGGGTCTACAATTGTCAGTATAGGTGCATTTCCACTGTGAGAGACAGAATCTAAGAAGAAAAATCTGGAAATCACATTGTATGATGGTTTTTTAACAATTTATTTGGAAATTACTGTCAAATAAGTATTTGATCACTTGCTTATCAGCCAGATTTCTTCCCCTGCTTAAGTCAGCCCACGTCCAGGCCCGTCTGACGTTTGCAAGGGACCATCTGAATGATCCAGAGGAGTCATGGGAGAAAGTCCTGTGGTCAGATGAGACCAAAGTAGAACTTTTTGGTCTTAACTCCATTCACCTGTGTTTGGAGGAAGAAGAATGAGTGACATCCCAATAATACCATACCTACAGTGAAGCATGGGGCTGGAAGCATCATGCTCTGGGGGGTGTTTTTCTGCACATGGGACAGGACAACTTGACTGTTTTAAGGAGAGGATAAACAGGGCCATGTTTTGTGACATATTGGGCAAAAACCCAATTCCCTTGGTCAGAGCATTAAAGATGGGTCGTGGCTGGGTCTTCCAACATCACAAAATCATACAGTCAGGAAAACCAAGCTCTATAAGAAGCAGCAAGGTTCTGGAGTGGCCTAGCAAGTCTCCAGACCTAAATCCAATTGATCTTTGGAGAGAGCTGAAACTCTGTGTTAGTCAGCTACAGACCCGAAACCTGACAGATCTAGAGAAGATCTGTGTGGAGGAGTGGGCCAAAATCCCTCCTGCAGTATGTGCAAACCTGGTGAAAAACTACAGGAACCGTTTGACCTCTGTAATTGTTAACAAAGGCTTATGTACCTTTTAATTATTTTTGTTTCAAGTGATCAAAATAAAGTCATTTTTATTATTTTATCAGAGTCAGGACTTTTATTATGCTTTCAATGGCCTTTCAATATTTCAGATCAGTTACTGGAAATATCACTAAACTATTTTGTTTTATTTTGTTACACTAGCACAAACTGTAAAAATACTGACTGTGTGGTAATAATACATGAATCATAATGTGAATTCCAGATATGTGATGGGACCGAAGGCTCTGGTACTATGAGACTGAATAGAAAATATTATTACAGGCAGGAACATAATGACAAATTTAATCCTGACATTTATGGCTGCAAAATGGAACTATTTCCTAAAAAGGACCCAAATACTCAGTCTTTATTTCAGACTCTTTCATTTCTGCCAAACTGCTTCGGAAAGCAAATAAATACCTTAATGATTAAAAAAAAGAGTGAGAGAAAAAAAGCTAGAAATAAGACAAGAATTCAGTGCCTTTTAAATGCATTTTTTTTGCACAGCAATCCCAAACCTGTTTCTTTATCATCTCCAGACACCCTGTATTTATTTGAGAGGAACAAGACATAGGGCCGGTTTCCCGGATAGGGATTAGATTAAGCCAGGACTAGACCTTTGCTAATTTAGGACATTTAAGAATTTTTAGAAACATGTCTCACAGCATGTCTGTGAGCATTTTAAGACCAAACAATGGCAAGGATGTATTTTAAGATAACTCAGTGCAAGCCTTTTCAAGGTTAGACAGCTCTTAACATTTATTTGAATCTAGCATTAGTCTTAAGCCATGTTTGGGAAACTGCCCATAGTGTGAACATGGAGCTGTGTAAACTTTAGTCCATCATTAAAGCATTATGAATACAATCATTACATTAATCATGACAGCAGTGTATAGAACTTCCTATACTTTAAAGACAGTATCAGTGTTGGGAAAGTTGTGGAAATGTAATAGGTTACAGATTACAAGTTACCTACAAGTTAAAATTTAATAAGTAGGCTAATGTAACTATTTCAATTACTTTAATACCACTGCGGTCTCAAGGTGGAAAGAAAATAGTAAATTATGTTTATTTGAAAGTGTAACAATGCAAATGTGTGTGTGTGCGTGTGAAAAAATGTCATACATAACTGTAATTTAATTACAAATTTTTTCCCACATTTATTGATATTATAATAGCTAAGTACATGTAACATGCAACAAAGACACCTTAAAATAAATTGTTTCAGTGAATAGTAAACTGTAAAGATTACACTATTTACTGATGGAAATTATAGAGTTGTACATTAGTTGAGTGTTACTCGTAGTGATTGTCTGCAAACAGCAGGCAAACTATCTGCCCACATCAATAAAACTCGGATCAGATTATTTTCTGCACACTTCCCTGCATGCCACATACATTTCAACCTCAGAGCCTAAAACAGGCAGACAGGAAGTACATCGGTTCACCTTCCTCTTTCTCAACGTGAGGAGGCTGTGTGTTTCTGCACAGACCTGAGGTGGAATAACAGGGGGTTTCCTATAAAACAGGCCATGTGAAATGGGAGATGATTGTGCCACAGCCGTCATTGCCTGAAAAAGGAAGCAACTTGGCTGTATTTTCAGTATCATTTTTCTAACCATATGACATCACAGTCAAGACACTTTCATCTTTTTCACCAGACAAACAAATATTTTTCCCCACAGGCCTTCAATAAGCATTTCACAAATGACCAAAAATGATTTGCAGATCTCTTCTGATGGCCTTCGGTGACATAGAAAAAACAACTAAAAACTTTTAATCATACTTTAGTGGAGCAGAATAAATAGGCTTATAATGTTTCCAAAGGGAAGGAAAGCTCTGTAGTTGATGTCCAGGATAAATCAGATTAGCTTGAACCATGTGGTACTAAATTATTAGCTGCTGGGAGCAAGAGATCACTGATTGAGAAGAAACTGAAGTCATTTCTTCTATTCAGACTTCACTGGGTAAGGTTAGGTTTATGTGTAGAGGTATGGTCAAGACAATATTTTTGCATTAAAATGTTGTTCCAGGGTCATCATCAGGACATGCGGCACCAAGAAGCACTTTTAAGGGGTGTATGTTCTATGGATAGAGTATTCATTATATATCAGAAGAAAATATTTAGTTATTTAGTTATGTATTTAAAAAAAGTCATTAAATTATTAATTATAATTTAGTGTCTGAAACTCTATACAAGTATGAATGTCACCCATAATTCAGTACTATATTTGTACTTGTAGCTTACCCAACGTCTCTACAAGTTTTCTTATTAGTGTTTGTAATATATACTGTACATGTTCATTTATTTCTAACAACCCATTGCAAACAGCTTTTACGGCAAATACAGTGTCTTACACAAACTCATATCATAAGGATACATTTTGTTTTTAGATTTATACCTCATCTGAAAGCTGGATAAATAAGCTTTTCATGTGTGGTTTGGTTAGGATAGGAAAGTATTTGACAAAGATGCAACTATTTCAATATCTGAGGGTGCAAAACAAATCAAAATATTAAGAAAATAACATTTAAAGGTGTCCAGACAAAGTCCATAGCTATGCATTTTAGCTTTTAATTAAAAATTAAGTTTTTATATATTTACTGTAAGAAAAATACACTGATGATTAGGCATAAAAGAAAAATCTATCATTTTGACCCATACAATGTGTTGACCATGTGTTACTTTTTATGGTCCACAGTTACAGTTATGCATATGTCAGTATGTGAGATACACATTTACCCTTGTCCTTAAGGTGCTGAGTTAGGTATTTAACATTTTCTAGAAACATTATACATACATATACTTAAAATATTTAATATAAATGACACATTTTAGTCGCAACTACTTGACTAGAATGACAGATGACAGATGTTCAACTGCTGGACGTTGCACAGTGGCCTTAATGTGGCATCTATGTAATACTTATAGCCTATATTTTGTTAATATAATATTTTAATTTCATTTTTATAGCCTTTTTTTCAGCTGAGACTAACCGCTGTAATTTAAGAGCTTGTAATACGATTATGCCACAAAAATTGTCTGTTTTGAGTCTCTCTTTCTCGCTCTCTCTGTCAGTGTGTATGAAAACCTCTATAGGGATCTGCTTTGCTTTTGTCATTAAACTTCATTTTTCCTTTTTCATCTATATTTTATACAATATTTTTTGCTCTATTATTAATAAGCTTAATTTTTAAATGTTACTTCCTTTACTGTATGGTATTTCATTGCATTGCACGTGCTATTTTTACCCTGGCTGTTTTATTTATTGCCTAATATTTATTAGGTTTATTTGCTGTAATTTTACTTTTTAGACCAAAATCTACTAAATAAAGTGAAAGAGTGGACGTGTAGCTAGTAAATGAGGTGGAGTGTGCATAATATAACGTGTTAAGTGTATGAAGTATGTTGCTCCGCGTGTGTCTGTTAACGGTCCACTGAGCATCCAACTCTTAGAGGAGCGTTTTGTGCTGATATTACGTGTTTGAGCGACGTTTGTGTACGCGCGCGCGTTGTGTGTTTGTGTGTGTGTGTGTGTGCGTGTCTGCAGCAGCAGCACTTCCGCTCTGAGAGACACGCGCGTCCACGGACACACACCGACACAAAGAGAGGTACACAAGCCTTCAAACCTTACAATATACCTCCTATTTATATTATATTTCCCTCAGCGGCGCGTTAGGATGTCTTTGTTCTTGTCTGTACGCTAAAGCTCCGAAACATTTCTCCGTCGACGGTAAATGAAGACAACAACTGCGAGCCTAACGTTACAGAGCTGACGACACATTTACCGTGTTTTTACCACATCTCTTCACCGCGTTTGTGGGATGTAGTGAAGTTTGAGTTTGTTGAAAGCGACATCGAGGCGTGTTTGTGCTCCACTTCCTTCGGTTTATTCTCTTGTCATTGATCGCTTGCGAACGGATTCGGTTCGATCGGGATCAGCGTTACATTTGCGTAACGGGTTAACGTTTGGAGCTGGTTTCACGGTTATTTCAAGCCGAAATGCGTAGCAGTCACAGTTAAAGGTCAAATACGTCGCTTTATACATCGCTTACATTGTTGCACCCTTTGCGTCGTTACAGCTGAACGGTGTTACGTGCATGCGTCGATATGCTACGTTCACACAGCGTTTCACATCACTGGTGTGTGTTTCTCTCATAGATCGGGATGTCGGATGAGGACTCGCGTGCCAGCTCTAGTTCATCCTCCTCTTCCTCCTCTTCCTCCAGCCATCAGCAGCAGGAGAAAGACACACCTGGGAAAAAGAGAGACAACAAAGCCAACATGAGCAAGACCTCCAAACTCCTCTCCACCAGCGCCAAGAGGTGAGGAGACACCAATCTGGGCTGCGTTTCCAAAAAGCATCTTAAGCAAACAGCGTAAACTTATTGAAACCCTGGGCCATGTCCCAAAGCCAAGGCAGATCCAAGTTTTGGTCAGAAGTGGTTTTGTATACTAAGAAACTGGATTAGACTAATGACCAAAGATTAATGACACTGAAGTGCTGTATTAAATGATTTAGTGAGCCTTCAAGATAAACAAGTATTTAATGACTAGTCTTCAAACTAGTCTTTCAAAATTTAAATGAAAGCTGTGATTTAAGAAAATTTAGAAATTTTCTTCTTTTAAATTTTAGACAAGGACCAAACTGTTTTTGGGGTGGTGTGGGTAATGGTGCATTTTAATCACTGGATATTACTGTTGATCACGTAAGATTTCCATTGTAATAGTTATATAAATAGTAAACACTCTTTCATGATTAAAATGAAGCGTTAGACTGGAAATCATGCTCTGCTTCTGTAAACGGTGAATAATTCCTTGATTTTACCTTTGTCATTTGGATATTAACAAGCAATATCAGACTGCTAAAGAAGACCAAACAATACAGAGTGTGGCATATCATTGTTTTTTTTTAATAAGTACTGGGGGCAACAATGGGGCTTATTACTAATGGTTACTGGCCTGCCAGCAGATGGCATTTAACCTTTCATCAACCATAGAACTGCACACACAGGATTGTGTGATATCCTGCATTAGAAAAAAGACCAAATGAAGGCATATTAATAGACAGGATGTTGCATGTGTACATAGAAATGCTGTTTAGGTAAGCGGCTTGCCAGATTGAGATGACTGTTATTTGATTCCACGGTACTTTATAGAGATGAGTTTGGATGTCAGCGTTTAGAGATGTTCATCGGAATCATGTGTCTTCTTTCAGGATTCAGAAAGAGCTGGCTGACATCATGTTGGACCCGCCACCAAACTGCAGGTAAGGAAATGCTTTGGAGCTTGTTGATATTCTCTGGTTGCATTAGTTGGTCTGGGTGTTTGGATGTTGACGAATCATAAAGAAGTGAACTGCATGTGGGATCTGCTGCCTTCAGCAAAAAAAGTCCTGCCACCTTAGCAACATTTTGCAGTCAAGTAGTGCAGCTAAGAATGAAATGCATCTCATACAGAAGTGACTTCCGAGCATCTTTCTGTTGGTGAAGGAGCTGAGTTTGTGTAACCAACACCAACTACATCTGTGTAAGGAACCTTTTCACCTTCACTAGAAGAGATTGCATGGACTCCTAATGAAATGACTCTATTTTTCCCATGAAATTTCACAGAGCAGTTAAGCACAGAACAGACTTTCTGCGGTTGGCATCAGTTGCGTGGTGCATATCAAACCTGTCAGATTCCTATATAGACAAACCTTAAAAATCTTGAACAAGTTTTGACATTTTGAATGTGTCTCTTATTAAAACAGTTTTTAAATGTATGACAATTAATAGCAAAACAGTGAGATCACTACAAGAGGTGCATATACACAGAACTGTATGGTGCCTGAGAGAAAAGCTAAATTTGCTCAATCCACATTTTTAATTAAAGGGACAGTTTGAAACTATTTGCTAGTTGAACTGAATATGAGAGATAACAGAGTTGAGCGTCTTTCTGAAAAATATCCCAAAATCATTAAAAGAAAAACAGGTTTGTCAACATTGATAGGTCTTAGATCTTATGTGTGCTGTACGTTACTTTACATTCTTTATATGTTTTTTTAATTGTTAGTTAAAACCCTAACCAAGGACCCAGCATTGCAAATTAGCCAGTGGCTAGAAGCCTATATGTACAGCTCCTGACCAACTCCAGAACATCAGGATTTAATGTTTATGTGTCTTTATTAAGTTCAGAGCTTTAAAAATGCTTGATTTTGGCTGCAGCTGTTATATTTACACTTTTTTGCATGATTGTAAATCTCGGTCGTATGGTGATACTGATATGATGTTGACACTATTGTAAATGCAGGTGCTTTTGTAACACTGATGGTTTGGGTAGTGCAGGGGAATTTCTAGATTTCGAGATAAATCATCATGAACTGCAGCACGCACAAGAACTGCTTCATTTTGGTAAAAAAAATTAAAAGATTTGCTTGGTTTGTTTCCTACAGTGAACGATCTGTAGGTAAATATCAAAAAATGTATTTCTTCAAGACTCAAAAAAAATGTTGCTAATAAAGTGTGGGGGAACCATGACACACCTTTCAGTGTGAGAATAAATTGTCCAAATTTATCAAGCTGATTCATGAATCTTTTTGCACACACGCTTGACCACATTGGATTAAAAGTGGTGTTTATTTATAATATGACATTGCTTGTTCTAATTCTAATGAGCTAATAGAAACACACACAGCCCCAGCTTCCAATCTAAAAATAAGCAAATAAATAAAATAGTTTGCCTAAATAAACATTCTCCTAATTGTTTCCTTACCATCAGACATTTCTGTTTTCTTTTTCATCTGCAGAAGTTTCTAAGAAAGTCAGTAAACAACTGCATTTAATTGTTTCCGTGGTTGGAAAGATGCCTTATATGACTTTGAGTCATAGATGAAATCTGATCACTTTTGATGATTGTTTTGTGTGTTATTTGAAAAGTTTCCTTTTGTGGTTGGAAGATTTTTTTGAATGAATTTGATTAAATTGATTTATTTGAAGATTAAACCATCCTGATGTTACTCATGGTTATTGATGGGAGTCATTGAGGAAGTCTCTTATTTTCTCACTTAGTGTAATTGTCATTTTAGCTTGGACCTCACTGATCTCATAAACTCAAGATGCGAGGCTTTATCAAGCCTTCTGCCTTTACACTGTCTAGTATGAATAGTGTAAAGTGTTTTTTTTTGTGACTGTATCTGAAGGTAATTACACCTGACTCCGAATTGCGCAGCTGACAGACCTCATCTTTAAAACCACCTGTCATCTTAAGCATGTGTTTTATACACTTCAACGCTTTCTTTCTATCGTGAGTCTGCAGTTATTAGCTGTCTCTGACTCGCTCTTTTATCTTGAGGCATGAAAGTCGCGTCTCTTCCCTTGCCATTTCGCTCCCCCCTCCCTGTGGCTTTCTTCTCCCTTATCTTTAATGTATTAGTAGTGTTTGCAAAAAAAAAACTCATGCTACACCACTAAGGCTTGTTGACTTTTGTGTTTGTGGTCTTGAGCAAAGCGGTCATAGGTTATAGTGAACTCGCAACTTCATTGAAGCTTGGCTAGTGCACACAGTTGTAAAACGCAGCAACAGATTTTGAATTAATTAGAAATTAGAAAGCAAGTCTGTGGTGGTTTGGCTCTTGCTAGATATTTGTTAGGATGTTCTAGGTTGTCAAGTAAAGACCTGATGACTCCATCACGAATGCATTCAAATGTGGCCTGATATTGGGCTAAAAAATTCTCTCAGTAATTCCCTGGTTGTTCCCAGGAGACAGTATTTACATATTTACATATCAATCAGCCATGTAGATTTCTCTTTTATGCAACAGTAGTGACTGTGGGCTTGTGACCAAAATATCTGCTGATAAGATGTTTGTTTTTTTGGCTTGTTTTATTGTCTGCTTAGAGACAACCATAAATGCAATGTGTAGAAAAGCAATAGCACACCTCCTCTACGTGACATCAGACTGCTGGACTTCTCACATGAATGTTTGTTGTGTGTCTCAAGGCGAAAATAAATATTGTACACACTTCAGAGGTTCCTGTGACTTTAGGTGCTATCACACGAGTATTATCTGTGTGTGTGTGTGTGTGTTTATAGATGTCAGAGATTGGAGATTGTTGCAGGACAAACAAAACCTGTTTGAGAGCTTCTGTACTTCTTTTTGGTTTTAAACTTCATTTAAGAAAGCAGTTGCGTTACATCTGAAGACACAGAGGAATGTTAATTACTCGCTGTAACTTGTGAACCAAATTTAGGCCCCGGAGTTGTTTTCTGATCTCACTAAAGTGATTCTCTCTAACATACAATACTAACACTCTAATATTAAGCTGAACCATTCTTTGTGTGATTGTCATGTAGTGAGATGTTTTGGGATGTAAACACTTTGCAGTTCTCATTTCACGGTCAAATATTTAGCAATAAAACACAATTTTACTAGAACTGCTTGAGTGTTTTTGATATGGCAAGACATGGGGCTATGTTTGGTGTAAGGCTGTCGCTAACTATTATTTTAGTAATCTGACGATTATTTTAATGATCAATTGTGTGATCAGCTAATTATATTTAATTTACTACAATGAACAGTTAGCATTTTACAAATTAGAAAAACAGCACACAGCTGATTGAGATTTCCCGCTAATCAAAGAACCGGCTTTACTGACGAAATGTGCATGAATAAATCCACGATTTAATAGCCTAGCACTAGTTGCATGTTGCGTTTTCATATGAATGCTGTAGTAAACCCACACTCACAACAACATGCAGAGATGGAATTTGAGATGCTTAACACTTGTGAAGGATAACATTTACTATGAGTGGAGCAGTTTGGTGTGTTTCACATCACACATAAGCAGCGTGAAATATGTAGTAACATCTATGCGGGGTACCTTTTAAGAGTCGTAGTGAAATTAATTGTAAACACATCTTAATGATCTTAAATATTTTTGATCAAAAACAACAAAATTATCTTAAATATTAAAGCATCAAATTGTTGTCATTCAATATAACTTTATCCAGTATCAGTCAGTTACAGCTAGTGAATTGCATCACACTTTTTTCCCTCAAACCCTATTGATAAATATTATTGTAGAATTAAGCCTTTTAAGTGTTTTGTGTGTTATCAGTGTTGAAGCTTGCAGCTATACTCATGCTGCACAGAATCACACAGACACTCTGAATGCTGTGACCTGCTAATGTGGGCACCAAAATAAATATGCACTGCATGTGGTGTAAAACCGGGTTATGGTTTACACAGCAGTAATTTAACATGAGGCACAGTAGAATTCCAGTGCTTTTTGTTTGTAGAAATGTCATATTTTTATAATGATATCAAACAGTTTGTCGTTGTAACCGTATCACAGTGGAAGATGACTGATTTAACCAGTTTAACACCACTTTTAAAATGTTTGGGGTTAAGTTTTTTGGTGGCAGCATTTTGAAATGTTTCATTTATGACTTTGTGTAGCAATAATTTAAAATAACTTTTATATTTTATGTAAAAAATTTATTTTTATTTTATTTTTTATTACTCATTAGGTCAGGTGATCCTTTATAAATCTTTCTAATGTGCTTTCAGAATTGAAAAAGAAAGTTTCAAAGATTTATTTGAAATGGAAATCTCTGTAAATAAATGTTATCAATGATTTACTGTTATGTTTGATCAATTTAAAACATTCTTGCTGAAAGTATTAATTTTAGTTTTGAAAAAAATTATATTAATCACAAACTTGTGAGCTGCCATATTATAAATCATATAGTTTAAAAATGATGTTAATTGAAAAATGCAATTAACAAATTAATTCCTACACATATGATGCGCGTAGGAGAAAAAGGGGTCAAACCTGGAAAACAAAGCAAATCTTGACTCATACACCTTTGACTCTAAACCTTTTGTTGTAAACCTTTTTCCTGATACTTTCTGGGAAGATTGGTAGTGAATTGGATTTGCTTTGTTTTTCAGTTATTTAAAAATGGGTTAAAATTCCCTGATTGCTTTGTGTTTATAAGTGAGAGTGAAGTCTCTCATCATGGCTTCAGCTTGTCTGAAATGACTTTGTGTCTAATGTGCATTGTGAGCTGTTTATCTGTTCAGAAAAGAGCCCTGTGTTACTGAACTGAATGGCAGCGTGACGGACCCCTGACACGTCCAAAGACCGTGTGTGTTCAGACACTGCCTCCTGTGTGCGCTTGCATTCAGCTGTTGAGATGCTTCTGTTGTGAAGCAGAAATCCGGGTGGAAATGACATGGGCCTGTTTGATGCACTCATCTCATGGGTGTTACGCTCAGACGCTGACACAGGAAGGGCTTGTGTCAGTCTTTGCTGCCAAGTACGGTCACCCGAGTGGCGTGTTTGGTTACGGGAGAAAAACTCAGCCTAAATTTGCCTCAGATTATTTTTAGGAGATATATTTAGGTCACATTATTTGCGCTGCTCTGAAAACACAGATGGGCACAGGTATGTTTGGCCAATTTTCATTACAACAGTGACGTTTCAGGTAATTTTAACCTTTAAAAATAGTCTTTCAGCATTTTTTGCACCTTTGTTGATTATTCTTTCTTTTGCTTGTTTTCCTGTGTTCTGTGCTTGATTGTCTCTCATAAGAGATACTGTAATCACACTTGCACCGTTATATAGCAGTTCTGGTCTGCAACCAGACCAATTACTGGTATTGATTAAACAGGCATTTCTTTTTTCCTGCAAACAAGTCCACTGCCTTTATATATACTAACAAAAACCGTAGGGTTGGTAACCAGAACCCATTTGCATTCTTCCTACATAATGCATGATTACCATTTTTGAGAAGCAAGGGTGTGTTTTTGGAAGCAAGGTTATGATATCAGCAGCGGAATTTCACAATTCTTTATTATACTGTCACTTTAAGACCTAATGCATCCAATCAATATATTGACGCACCTGATTCCTGATGGATAAAATCAAGCCCTGACTTGCATGTTTCTTCTTGTTTGAGAAGCCATTTTACATATAAGGAATAAGAGAGATGTCAGTGTTTGGCTGTTGTTCTGCCTGGTCATTTGTTAAATCCACAGTATATACTTGTCAGTATATTT
>JAUYWG010000056.1:906733-917530 GCA_034779775.1 Enteromius afrohamiltoni | reverse complement strand
CTTAGGACCATGTGATATTTCAGTTTTTCTTTTTTAATAAATCTGCAAAAATGTCAACAATTCTGTGTTTTTCTGTGTGTGTACATTAAAAAATTTAACTTTAATTATTTTAGCAAATGGCTGCAATACAACAAAGACTGAAAACTTTAAGGGGGTCTGAACACTTTCCGTACCCACTGTATGTATATATATATATATATATATATATATATATACAATAAAGTACCTGCCAAAAGTTTGGAAAGATGATTTTTAAAATTTAAAAGGATCAAATTAGGATCACTTAGGATCAAATAAAAATAGGCTTGATGAGCAGAAGAGAATTATTTCAAGTACATTAAAAACCTTTTGACTGGTAGTGTAGTGTACATACATAGTTCCAGAGTGAAATTTGGCATGTTATTGACAAATTTGTATTTTAAATATTCTTTCATGCCTCTTTTTTGTCTCTGGACTTGTCTATCTCCTTCTTCAAGAGCTCAATTTTTCTGAAGGACTCCAGGCTATCGATGCTGTAGACCAGCACGAATCCATCAGCCACTGAAAAGAAGTGTTTGGGTAAATCCAGCCCCTCTCGTAGACCTCGAGTGTCGTAGAGGCGTAACTGTTCCCTCACACCACGGTCCGTCTCCACAGACGCCACATATATGTCCTCCTGAGTGTCGTTTGTCTCTGCACCTGACATCAGACAAACACCATTCATTCTTTTATGAATGAAGCACATGCCAGGATCTTTACATTATGTCTGACTCAGAATAATAAATGCATGATCGATACAATCTGGAGTCAATATAACAACCGATTCAAATGATGGTCTTCATCTGCCATGTGCCAGTGTAAAGCAGAAATATATAATTTATTTATATATTATAATTTATTTATTTATAAGCCTATATCAGTATTTGTTACACAAAATTGTTTCTAAAAAATTAGTAACATTGAAAAAATTTAAAAGGCATACAATGTATTAATTTCAATGCATTTAACTGACAAACAATCATTTATTATTAACAAGTAAATATTTTTTATAATGAACCTTGTTCTATCAATAAATAATTAAGAATTGGGGCTTAAGATTTTGCTTTATTATGCATTACTTCATTAAGAATTATTAAAAGCTAATTATTACTCTTACCATTTTAGCATTCAGTTCAGCTGATGAGGTGTTAATATATATATATATAGCAGATAGAACAGAAATAGAGTAAAGAGTTCTAGTTAGACATGCAAGATATACACATGAATACATACAGCACAATACATTTACACTTGCATTAATACCTACTTCTACTTCTCCTACACACACACATATATATATATATATATATATAGATATGTATGTATGTATGTATGTATGTGTGTGTGTCATATGGCACATTGCAGTGTGTTTGCTGTCTTGTGAATGGACTGATCACACATACCTACAGTGTGAGAACTGTACAGTAACTGCTCCAGGATGGCTGTTTTCCCTACAGATGCCATTCCACAAACTACCACCTTACAACCCTTCCCCATAATCACTGCTGCCCTCAAACAAACAAACAAACAAACAAACAAAAAATCAAACAACATGTTGTACAACAAAATTATATGTACAGCAAGATTAAAATGTCTGAGATTAATAAGCACAATTTAAAATTATGACACTGATAAAATCTAATGCACATGTTCTCCATCAGGATATAGGATATTCTAATGAGCATCTTGTATTTGTGTACTAACAGAAGAGTTCACATAGTGTATTTCAGTATGTAAGTATTGTACGTTATGTAACTTACGTATTACACATTTACATTTGATCAGTGAGTTTGAGATGCAGGCGTTCGTTTACTGAAATTGTTTGTAAAATTATTTTGAAAAAAAACCTCGCAGATGTTCAGGTCCAAGGCAATGACAAGTAACGTTATTTAAAATACTCGGTTTAGTGTTTGTTATGTGATGATTGTAAAAGAAAGAACATTAATCAGCTGACCAGACTCATTCGTGACTGTTACCAGTACACGGAGAAATACTAACTCACCTTAAGCGAAATGTCAGAAGATACACATCTAATCAACGATACTGATCAATGATAAATCCGATGAATGTGAATATAAGACTTTTTAGTGTCATCACTGTATGCTTGTGTTTCCACTTCCGGGAGACGATATCTCGCGTCTTCTTCTTCTCCCTAATTGAATTATTTAGTCTGGGGTTTAAGAATAAACCTACAATAAAATATATCGAAACGCAGTTTATGTAGTTGGTTAAATACGTTTGATGTTTTAAGTTAAAGTCAGATGCGTAGATAAAGACTACATTTCCCAGAAATCTTTAATAACCGGAACCGGAAAACGACGGAACGGTCTCATAAAGCATTATGGGTATTTTTTCTCTCCCTTTCCGGTTAGTACGCCATCAAGTAAGCGAGACTATCTTATTTTTCTGAATGTAGAATCCATCAAAAATCTTAATGCGTTTCATGTCATCCGAATCACCCAATACATGTCTTTTGTGCGGAATATCTAAGCTTTACTCTCCGAACGTTATTTTCCGCCTTAATGATGTTGAACGTTAATTTTAAAGCGGAATTGTGAAGCGTAGGGTTGCTTATGTCACGCCGGAGTTTGCACGTTTTCTTCCGTTTCTGTCAAAACCGAATGACACTTCATACATTGTCAATAGTCATTTTCGGGATTTCTATTTCTTAAGCGTATTGAAATCGTTGTACGTGGCTTAAGCGTGGAATTGTTTTGGCTTGTCTGTATGTAACTTGGCATGGCCAAACTCTACATAACATTGCATATAGTATTGTGAATAACACTTCAAGTTGAAAGCAACAGTTTTCGTTCTGTAGTCTTGAGATATCAAATATACGTATATAATAAATGTAAGTTCATGCTTTCTTAGCAGACGTCAGGTCTTTGTGTTAGGCTTGTTGGTAAAAAGCTACTCAGACATCAGGATTCAAGTTAATTTAGCTGGCTGTTTAAGATGAAGTGCAGAACTCTCTTGCCTTCGTTAAATAAGTTTTAAAAAATGGACAAGTTTAAGTAGTCTTTAGACTGAATTAGGGTGATTTATGATTATCAAATACTTCTCACCTTTCATCCCTGTAACTTTAATATTTTATTCATATTCGGTTTTCTCTTTTGTGCATGTTTTATACTTATTTTGCCATGTGTATTTTATTTCCTTTTCTATATAGGTCATGTTCAATAAAGGTCTTCCTTTTTGAAAAATCATGCACACATGCAGTTCAGAATAATTTTAGATGCAACTTGTTAAATTGTCAAAATTATTGTCTCGTGTTAGAGTTTTGTTGGTGTGGTTCTTGACTTTGCTCTTGCTGCTGCAGGTGAGGCATCATGGGAGCGTACAAGTACATGCAGGAGCTCTGGAGGAAGAAGCAGTCGGATGTGATGAGGTTTCTGCTGCGTGTCCGCTGCTGGCAGTACCGTCAGCTGTCGTCCCTTCACCGAGCCCCAAGGCCCACTAGACCCGATAAAGCTCGCAGGCTGGGATACAAAGCCAAGCAGGGTGAGTGATGAGTTGCTTCACTGGTTGCACATTATTACTATAAAGCTCTAGCTATGTTTCTATTCAGGGATTTGAGATCTCCATACGATGCGTTAAAGAGAACAAAATCCTCACTTCCATATAAACTACCACTAAATATAATTTAAGACGACTAGAAGAAGCCACTTAAAAATAATGATGATAAATCAGGGGTAGGCAACATCAATGTCCTGCAGAGTTTCACTCCAACCCTAATAAAACACCTGAACAAGCTAATCAAGGTCTTCAAGGCTACAGGCAGGTGAGTTTTTTTTTTTTTCTGGGTTGGAGCTAAACTCTGCAGGACATTTGGAACTCCGGGACCGACGGTGCCTACCCCTGTGATTAAATTGTGCCTCAGAGTGAGCAAATGAATGCAACTTGGCTTTTCCAATCAGTGAATGGAAACATGGCTTATGTCACACAAAGCATGCAATGTTGTATATGGAGTTTGAGGTTCAATCAATCAGTCGTCAATTTTTTATATTTATTAATATAGCTCTTTTAACAATACAGATTGTAGCAAAGAACTGAACATTATGAACTGAACAAACAGGAGAATTAAACTATTTGTTTATTAGATGCAGAGATGGTCTATGTAATCAAAAGGACACCCAGCTCCTAATTTCCAGTTCAATTTTAAGCACATGTCAGATTTTGCAAAGGACGTATAGCATGTTTGTGTGTATTTGGTTCCGGTGAGCATCTCTTTGTGCTAATCTGGATACAGACTGAGAAACTGAATAAGAAAGAGACTAATATTAGCGTAGATGCCATTCTTTTTACAATGTAACGAGTACATTGTGTGTTAAGTGGAGTGTTCCTGGTTCTGGCTGGTCTAATTAATGCAGCCTAACAGTCCTTTAAGTTATCACTTCATTAATATGAATTAACTCTTGTTTAGTTGATACTCAGTTGACCGTTCTCTCTCTCTGTAGTTTGACACACATTACTTGAGACTGTGTATCTAAACTCTGTTGTTTGTGTTAACAGGCTACGTCATCTACCGCATTCGTGTGCGCCGTGGAGGCCGCAAGCGCCCTGTGCCTAAAGGTGCCACCTACGGCAAACCTGTTCACCATGGTGTCAACCAGATCAAGTTTGCACGCAGCCTGCAGTCAGTAGCTGAGGTATTTGAGCTGCGGCTTGGCCTGAGAGACACACTGACCCTTTAAACAGAATCTGATTTGTGATCTGATCTGACATAATAGTGCCTCTATTATGGGTTATTGAAAGTTCATGTTTTGGTAGTACAAACAACAGGCATGCAAGGTCAATTTACCTATATACTTTATATTTGCCTTATTTGTTTAATGACTCCCAAATGATTTGTTAAACGATACTTTTTTCTAACGCCTTCCAGTGATTGGACCATTTAATTTGAACCAGTGTTAGTGAGCTTTTAAAGCTCTAAAAGCAGTGCTTAGTGACTAAGAATTAATTCTCGTTTTCATTAAGAACCAGCGCAAAAGACCAACAATAACAATGCTAATGTTTCATTTTGACGTCAATATGAAACTGATTTTAAAAATTACTTGTTTCAATTACTCTTTCTTTTGAGAGACAATAACTTTATGCACTAAACTTGAAGATTTAAAACTTTGCAGGATTTTTTAATTCATAGTTTTACACACTGCATAAAAAGTCTATTTTAAAAATCCATCATAGGGCACTTTAAAACTGACAATTCCACACATTTAGTAAGATTTTTATATGCACAGTGGGCCCTTTTAAAAAGCATAAGCGCGTACAATGGGTGTTACCTTTATGTATTTTACCTGTATAAGCACCAAATGTCTTGACAAAACAAGCTCTAAACGACGTTCAAACACATATGTTCACTGAGATGGAGTTACACTATTCAATTAGTGTACAGTATTTGTGCTTTAGAAATACCTGCTTTCAAGTAATTGATTAACTGTGTATAAACACCAACTGTAGAGTAATAATGCAGTTAATTGCATACCTTATCCTATAAGCTAATCTTTTAGATTTTCTTAAGTTTACGTTAGAAAGTACTGTGTTCTCAAATGTGCTAGTTTGGAATACCTTTAATAGAAACAAAAAATGAACTTTTAACATTTTCTCTGTAGTATGTTATATCATTTAATATTGTCAATATTGTAATCACAATTTTTGACAATTTTATGAGGTTGCTTTGACATCTACATTTTAAAGAACAGTGTAATGTCACAATTCTCAATACCACGGCTAAATAGTAGGGACTTATATTAGGAGGGGAAAAAAAGTTCACTAATAAAACTATCAGTACTAAAGCAAAGGACTAATACAAATAAAACGGTGTAGTCTTGGCTGCGAGAATTACCCCCAACGTTGTTCATAAATGGGACAAATTGCAAAAAATGATGCATTATTTTGTTTACTCTTTGTATTAACTTTCCATGCACTTAATGTTGTTGTGACTAATCTGTGCTCCTTGTTGTTTTCAGGAGCGTGCGGGCCGTCACTGTGGAGGTCTGCGAGTGCTCAACTCTTACTGGGTGGGAGAAGATTCCACATACAAGTTTTTCGAAGTGATCCTCATCGACACCTTCCACAAAGCCATCAGACGCAATCCCGACACGCAATGGATCACCAAGGCTGTGCACAAGCACAGGGAGATGCGCGGGCTCACGTCCGCTGGCAAGAAGAGCCGTGGTTTGGGCAAGGGCCACAAGTTCCACCTCACCATCGGCGGCTCTCGTCGTGCGGCCTGGAAGAGACGCAACACCCTGCAGCTACATCGTTACCGCTAAACAACGCAGGCTACAACTGTACATTTTCCCAAATAAAGTACCTTTGTATGGTCAAGTGGTGTGTCTTTATTGTGAGCTTGTAGATGAACGGGAAGTTCGTTTTACAAAAGGGTTTTACTTTTCTAGCTGGAGTGAGTGGCGTATGTGTTATGAGATGTAGTTTTCTTTTGGTTTTGCTTTGAGGTTATGTTCAGACTGCATGTATACATTCAGCAGTTTTACTGGATAGTTTGTGTTTGAAGTTTTTTGTCCCCCTTGGGTTGAAGATAAACTGGAAATTTTTACCAATTTTACTTGTATTTGCCTCTAAAAGAGTTTTATTTTCACCAATCAGGTTGGTTCTTTATATGCAGCGTGGCATTCAATGGCTCTATGGGAAGTGATACTTATCCATGTAAATAATTCTGTAACTTGGTTAACATTGGAATTTCTCAATCAAATTCAACCAGTAGTGTATCAAAATTATGATCACAATCAAGTAAAACTTTAACTCTGTCTTTGAAGATAAAAGTGACCACAAAATACTATTGCTGTTCTGCATAATATACTGGAACCGCTTATTTAAAAAAAAAAAAAAAAAAAATCATCCATGCTGTTCCATTACACTACTCGAGTCCCCATGAATGAGAAATGACGTGCCGGTACATCGTCACCTGAGGACAACAACTCATATTTTTGAAATTTCTAATAATTGCTTCAGCATTGAATTTATAGGCATGAAAATCCATCACCTTTCGGCGAAATTCGCCGTTTTGAAGGCAAAACGGATGACACACGTGTAGATGGTTTAAGGATGTCTTGGATGGTATTTGTTGATGAATTAAAACTTAATACAAAGTGGATTTGAGTCATTTCAAATTATGAAAGCTGTGCTGAGCCCCTTTCGTAAGACCGTGCGAGCCATCCGCTAACATCCATAGCGTCTTTTTTCCCTGTGGGAGAAGACGACAGGGGAGAGATCCACAATTTGCTTTCGTGGTGTTTATGGTATGAAGGTAAAACAGTAGCAAAACCCGAGAGTGGGTATATAGCAAAATGAGTAGCAAAAGTCAGAGGGCTGGGATTTGAGTTTGTGAGTGCCGACTTGTGGTTGTACAGCGAAGTACATTAAAGCGCAAAGATAAATGTGTAATACACAATTGTGCCTTTCATTTTTTTCTCTTTACACATTTGTCACTATTAATCTGCAACTTCGAATTCAAAACACAGGTGTTCTGAGTATTGTCTGCGTGTGCAAATCGATAGATGCAGCTTTTCACATCAGAGCTGTGAGTATAAATTTCAACTTACAAATACAAATATTAATTTTACAATTTCTCACATTCAAATTTGCAAGCTCTCGAGTTTTGCTACCGTTTTACCTTCATATTTATGTGTCACCAAATGTTTAGGGGCCGTTGATATGAAGCGCGTTTTGCCCGCGCAATTTAAAATCCAAAGCAGAAATGCTTGTCTGCAACAGCAAATAGCATTTGTAGTTGATGGTATATTTTTCGATAATGGTAGAAAAAATGTATTAGGTTGATTTATTTGCCCAAAAAAAACAAACAAAAAAACTTAAAGATAAAAAGAATAAACAAGTTAAGTTAAGAGTCCCCCCACCTCCCGGCCCCATCAGAGACTACATCACCCCTTGAGCAACCTTCTTACCTTTTTCACCCCTGACCCATTTTAATGCCATAATTTAGCTTCATTTCAAATAGGAGTCTCCTCATTAGTACTAGTAAAAGTGCTCCTCTCTCTTCACATAAATATCAGGGGTGTCAAAATCTTGATTAGTTTTGAATAGGTTTGAAGCAAAACTCTGCATGGCTGCAGCTTTCCAGCACCAGTATTGGCCACCTCTGCTCTATACAGTATACAGACACTTGATTTGATTACAAAGATCCTATTTCAAATTAGTTGATCAAGACAACATTAAAAAATGAATCGATTCAATGATGAAATGCCTTTAGCTGAATATTGAGTATTTAATTTTGTCATTATTCATGTCATGTTCAGTACTTTGACACAATCTGTATTGTTAAAAGCACTATATAAATAAAGGTGATTGATTGACATTATGTACAGGTACATCTCAAAAAATGTGAATATCATGAAAAATTTGCTTCAAAAAGTGAAACTTTCACATATATTTTAGATTTATTACATGTAAATTTAAAAAAAAATAATAATTGTGATGATTGATATTACCAAAAAAGTCAAAATCTGTATCTCAAAATAGAATATTTCCTAAAATCAATCAAAAACAGTATTTGCTAAGCAGAAAAGTTTAAGTTCTTCAAAGTATATGAATTTCTGCACTCAAAACTTGGTTGAGACTCGTTCGGTACAAACTCCAGCATAAGTGAGGACTGACATGGAAGCGATCAGCCTGTGGCTCTGCTGAGCCCCCCTGAATCATAACTGACTTCGGAAATTTCACACTGGACTTTCGAGCAGCTTGGATTTTGTGCCTCCAGTCTTCCTCCAGACTCTTTTTTTCCCATGTTCTTCTTTCCATTCAACTTTGCATTTAATATGCTTTAAAACTGCACTCTGTGAACAGCCCCCCCTTTCAGTAATGACCTTCTGTGACTTAACCTCTTTTGAAGTCTTCCATTGACAATAATTCCCCATTATTGTTGTGTCAAAGAACAAGAGATACCCAGAAATTATACTGTTGGGATGATCAGCAAATATAAATATTTGAATATTTTGAAATACAGGATTTTAGACTTTCATGAGCTATAAACTCTAATCTACAGGTGCATCTAAAAAAAGTCGAATATCTAAATGATGAGAAAAACAACTTTAAAGTTGCCCAGCAATGTTCTTAGCAATGCATATTAAGCAATAATATTTGTTTAATATACAGTAGTGATGTGACGATCGAGCACGAGCCGGTTCTACGAGCCGATTCTTTGTAGCGAACGAGAAGAGCCGACTCCCGTCGGGGAGAGCCGACTCTTCTGCCATAAGGGGGGCGGGGCTTTATTTGGGAACACCATATGGCTAATCAAATGAGAGGACCCACTAGAATCGTACCGTTTTTTTTTTTTTTATTGCAATAATAGACAAATTACAGAACACATAAAGAGAACAAGATGACGGATGTCAACAACAACAAAATAAGTATTCTCCAATAACACTTTTTAAGAAAAAGATAGTGTAAATAGGAGAGAGAGAGAGAGAGAGAGAGAAACACATCAAGGCACATATATAATAGTACAGTTATGTATTAAGGAGAAATCCTAAACAGCACAAATTCTAGACGTTTTTTTAGCTTTTTTGTTAACAGAGGTAGATATTGTACTTAAATACATATACAATTCTTGTTTGAAGATGTTAAAGTGGGTTTACAATTAGTATATTTACATTTATGGATATAAAACTTTCCAATAAATAACAAGAGTTGTATACAAAAACTTGTTAAAAAACATATTCTGGACGATCAGGTCATTAACCTTTTTCCAGAAGACTGGACATAAGAACATTCCCAAAAGAAATGAGTCACAGTTTCAGAAGAAAAAATGACAAAATGAACAAGATGCATCAAAGTCACTTTGAATTTTTGCAAAAACTGCTTAACAGGATAAAACCTGTGTAATGTTTTACAAGTTATTTCCTTAACTTTATTTTTTTTTAAAAATGAAAGAAGGAAAGGGAGCGCATGTTTAGATAGAGAGTGTAGTGGTATAGGCCAGGTACACAGAGAGACAGAGAGAGTCTTCCCAAAAACAGGACAAATAATTACAGAGAGGAGAAATTGCATCAGCCCATCCAAGCTGAGGCTCATATTTCTCAGTGCCAACCTGCACTAAAGACATAAGTGTTTTGTTATATATGTTTAATATATATAAAGACATTTCCCTTTATTTAGGTTATTTGATTTGTTTGCTGTGGTCGTGTTCAATTATTAAATTAAAGTTTTATTAAAATGTTAAATAAGAGTAACTGTGTATTTTTTAATGAACAATAAGTTGCTTATCAATACACAAAAACACTCACAACTGATAAATTGGGCTAAAATAGAAGGCTCTGAGTGATGCTACATAAAGAGCCATTTGGGAGCCATAAGAGCCGGCTCTTTTATGGGAGCCGAGCCAAAAGAGCCGAACCTTTGAAAAGAGCCAAAATGCCCATCACTAATATACAGTACATATATATATATATATATATATACATACATACACACAATATAGACTACAGTAAGAAATTTACTAAATATCTTAATGGAAAATGATCTTTACTTAATATCCTAATGATTTTTGGCATAAAAAAAAGATAATTTTGACCTATACAATGTATTTTGGGCTACTGCTACAAATATACCTCAGCCACTTAAGACTGGTTTTGTGCTCCAAGGTCACATATTTTTCTTAAATACATACACAGTACACACGGATATTATGTGCACAAAATCTATTTTGGATGCAATTAATTGTGATTTATTGTTGCCCAGCACTATTTATATATATATATATATATATATATATATATATATATATATATAGATATTGTT
>JAUYWG010000056.1:866567-900064 GCA_034779775.1 Enteromius afrohamiltoni | reverse complement strand
ATTTTATATATTTTTATATATATATATATATATATATATATATATTTGTAATTATCAACATATAATGCCAAATTAAGGTTTGAAAAAAATGCTGTTTGTTAGTTCTCAGAATTACGTTTGAGTCGTATTGTCTCTGTAAGGCCTACACCCTGAAAGAGGTATTATGTAATGGTGTTACCTAACCATTGAGAGTAGGGCAGCAGAAATTAGGTCAACTCGTACAGACAGAGCACATACAGCCTGGTCCACTTTCTGACAATGCGACCAGCTGCTTTTTTAAATAAGACAGGAGGGCAAAGAAAAAGTTTGTAAATTCATCAGTAAATATCCACCTATACGGACTGCATTTGTCGTTTATGTATTTGTTTTCTGTTATTAATGATAAAGCCTGTAATCAACTCTAGGCAATGTCTCATTCTCATACGCTTTTAGAAGACTAGAATCAATGTGATTTGGAAAAGGAGGTTTGGGAATTAATTTGATGCTCTTCTGTGCCATCCACCAGGTGGAGTTATTGCCTACATTAGCTCCGCAAGCTCGGCCTCCAGTCCAGAGTTGTGCCACAGCGACTCCTCCAACAGCAGCTATCAGTCCTGCTCTCCACCCCACGCAGGGCAGGGCCAACAGGGCGAGGCTCTTGCTGTGGCCCCTCAGTCCCGCCTACCGCGGCACAGCGGAGGAAAGGCACGCTCGCCCCCCACAGCCAAAAGTGGGATTACAAGTGAGGAGTGGAGTGTTTTAATACTTTAACGGATTGAATGTGACAAATTACATATTTTAAGGAACTATTTGAATCTATATTAATCTTGTTCATATTTACGTTGTCATAATGTAAAATAGTATATAATTAGTATGTTGTATGATTAGTATTAGTATATACACTACCAGCCTACCAACGTTTTAACAATAAAAACAAAAAAAAAACATAAAAGGACTTTTAAATCTTACTAAGACATTTAGAATGTTACAAAAGATAAATGCTGTTCTTCTGAACTTTCTATTCATCAAAGAAACCTAAAAGAAAAAAAATAAATAAAAAAGCTTAATAATTAAAAAAAATGTTTTTGAGCATGAATATCAGAATTTTAGAAGGATTTTTGAAGAAAAAAAATCAAAATTGTGCTATTTTGGCTTCATGTTGGATCAAATAAAAATAAAAATCATTAAAATTCTTACTGTTTGAAAACTTTTGACTGGTAGTGTGTAAAATCTCATGTTGACCATAATTTATGTGTATTCTCATTTCCTCATTCCCATTGCATATTGATATGTCAGGAAGTTCAAATGGAACAGATTGTAGATTGGTCAGAGTAATTAAAATAATGTGATGTTGATTGTAATGAGCCAATATTTGTCAGCTGCATTGCAAGATTCATTTTATTTGTGCTTGATCATGTAGTAATGGTTTTCTAGCTGTTTGAGAAAACAGAGCTGAGGAGAAAGCCAAACTGAGCGCAGAGCATTCCTTGTTCATCTGACCCTCTGTATTTCTGCTCCTGCAGAGATTAACGGGCTGGTGCTGCTATGTAAAGTGTGTGGAGATGTGGCATCAGGATTTCACTATGGCGTTCACGCCTGTGAGGGATGCAAGGTGAGAAAATGCGAAGTGTTAGAGTGAGCCATTAGCCACATTTCAGTGTTTAATAAGAATTAGGTTTCATTTTGGTATTTATGTGGTACAGAGAAGTAAGTCAAAAGCTCAGAAAGTGGTCTGAAAATTAGTATTTTTCTCTCTAATGTATGCTCAGGGTTTTTTTTTACTTCTCAGTGAAGGCAGTATTGCACTTTTATAGTGTCTGTTTCTGTGTTAAACTGTCATTGTTGTTGATTGTTGAACCAATGTGACATGGCTGTGATCCTGTATCTGGGTCACAACTACCTGTACATTGTCCTGAAGGGACATGTCACTTTGCTTTATTTATAACTAAAACCTCCTAGCTAGCAGCCTGTTTAACCATCAGAGCAAAGCTCCAGAACAGAAGGGTGTCTTGAGCGCTGAGAAGGACACCTGCTCTCCATACCAACCCGAGGCTCCACACCTGTTACTCTCTGTGTGGACCCTGACACCGCTCTCTGTCTCTTTCACTTTTCCACCTGCAGGGTTTCTTCAGGAGGAGCATTCAGCAGAACATTCAGTATAAGAAGTGCCTTAAGAATGAAAGCTGTCCCATCATGCGCATCAACAGGAACCGATGCCAGCAGTGCCGTTTTAAGAAGTGTCTGCTTGTGGGCATGTCCAGAGACGGTGAGCTCCAGCTGGCATTGTGTCCTAGATCCAAAACATAAATAAATAAATAAAGCCTGTTACCTTGCATGAACATTTGAGCCATAAAAATAGATAGAGACAGACAGACGATAGAAACATAGACACAGAACAGATAGGTAGACAGATAGATAGACATAAAGACAGAAGGACGATGGACAGGCAGACAATAGATAGATAGATAGATAGATCTCAGCAGAAGTCTGTTGGAGTCTGTATGCTGACAGTGTCTGTGCTCCTCAGCTGTGCGTTTCGGCCGGATTCCCAAACGAGAGAAGCAGCGCATGCTGCTCGAGATGCAGAATGCCATGAACAACATGATGAACAACAGCCACGGCAACCAGCTGCTGAGCAGCCAGCCATCAGCCAGCGATGCAGCTTCAGAGGACAGCAGCTGCGGCCCTTCCTCCCGCTCCCCCTCCACCTCCCCCCGGAGCCACCGCTCCGAACCCAGCCCTGACCCTGAGCCTCTGAGCGCCATGGACACCAGCCCCAGCTCAGACTCCTCTAGCTCCACTGACAGCGGTGAAGAGGAGGTCATCGGCACAGTAACTAGAGCACATCAGGAGACCTTCATGTACAATCAGGAGCAGGCCAGTGTGCCTTCAGAGGCCCCCAACAATTACAACCATTGTTCAGAGAAGCCTCAGGAGGTCTGGAACCAGCAGAGCAATGCATCCTTGGAGAGTGGACAGAAGCCCCCATCAAGCTTTGCTCCTCGGGGGCCTGAAGACTCAGGATGTCCTGTCAGACTGGCCAACAGCAGCACCGCGGGACCATCTCTGCAGAACCTTTCTCTGAGAGCTCATAATGACAATGAAACATGTGTCAATGGCAGCTGCGGTTTTCCAATATTTGCCAGGGTTAACAGGATGCACCTGGTGAGTTACACAGAAAAGCAATACCAAAATTTCAATGCTATTTTGTACATGTACTCATGATTCTTGTTCACAGGTTTGCCCCATGAACACATCGCCATATGTGGATCCTCAGAAGTCAGGCCACAGTATTTGGGAGGAGTTCTCCATGAGCTTCACCCCAGCTGTCAGGGAGGTGGTGGAATTTGCAAAGCGCATCCCAGGATTCAAAGAGCTGTCCCAGCACGACCAGGTCAGCCTGCTGAAGGCCGGCACCTTTGAGGTATGAACAAAATATATACAAACACAGTTTCTACCAGAGTCAGTCTTTAACAATGGCTTTTGGCAAAAATGCCACCAACATGCCTAATAATTTAAAGATGAAGGGGCAAAAAATGACCCTGCTTCATTAAACAATGTATTATAGCTGTGGGGAATAAATTGAAATGTTAAAATGCATAAAAAGTGTACATTTGCGTAATTATATTTAGATCCACTCACACTGCATCAGATTGCTCATTTGTGCTGTTTTGTGCAGCATTGAGCCATATAACCAATCACATGATTTAGAAGATTAGGTGATTAAAACAGGATTTTTGCATAACGTTTGCCAGTCTTGACCAATGTTCATCTGTAAAGCCAGAGTGTGGCAAGCCCAAAACACAGATATGAAACAAAAACGTTTTTATATAGTTTTTCTACATTGATATTAATCATTATTATTACAATATAAAGAGCAATAATCTACAACAGTTTATATTTTTTAATGCAGCCTATTTGTTGTTATTGACAACTGTTCAAAATAATGATTGAAGTAGTTGAGTAAATTTAAGGATTCAACGTTGTAGACAACATAGTACAGTAATTACAATAATAGTGTGATTTTAAAAAACAAATCAAAAAAAAGCCCTGACGAATGTAAATCAATTCCAGATATTTTGCCTTAATGGAAAAGTTCATTTCTGGCCCTACACTCAGTGAAACTGACTAAAATCCTGTGAATTGACCAAATAGAATTGATTTAGATTGGTCTCCTGTTTGGCCTGTAGGTGCTGGTGGTGCGCTTTACATCTCTATTCGATGTGAAGGAGCGCACGGTTACATTTCTGAGCGGTAGGAAGTACAGCGTGGAAGCTCTGCGCTCAATGGGTGCTGGAGATCTCCTCAACTCAATGTTTGACTTCACCGAGAAGCTGCAAGCACTGAACCTCAGTGAGGAGGAGATGAGCCTCTTCACGGCCGTAGTGCTGGTGTCTGCAGGTATTAACCGCCATTCTATTATGAGACTGTAGTTTTGTATTTGAGATTTTGTTTAATTAGAATTTAATGTTTTTCCACAGTTAGAATTTGAACACTTAATAGAATATAATTTAATCACTTGCTAATGATAACAGTTAAGAGAGAACTTCTTCCAAACCCCTCCTTTGCTTGACACGAATCTGCAGTGATTGGTCTCATTTTCACTTTATCATGCCTGTAATGGCTGATAAAGCACTGCTTGTGAGCACAGTGCTGCTTTGTGTAAAGTGTTAACAGAAAACGCTGTATTTGCATTTTCATTCAGGCCTAAGTAAAAAGACCAACAAGTGGGTGGGCAATATGCTAAGGTTTCATGTTTATATCAACAAGATATGGCTTGTTTAATGACTCTTTCGAAAGATAATTACTATAAACACTGCACTTTTAATATATTTTTGTGCACTTGGAATATATTTTTCTTCAACTAGAGGGTTAATGAAGGAAAAACTTACTTGAATCATGTTGTACTTACATTTTTAATTTAAAAATAGAAAAAATGTGTGAGTCTGTAACATGTTTTGAGAAAAAAAAAAAAGACAAGTTTTATGGTCCAGCCCTAATCTGAGATAAGCCTTGACTTACTGTGTTACACGATTTGTGTTTCCCATAGATCGCTCCGGTCTCGAGAACGTCAACTCAGTTGAGGCCCTTCAGGAAACTTTGATTCGAGCTCTGCGCAGCTTGATCACCAAGAATCACCCCAACGAGATTGCCATCTTCACTAAACTGCTCCTCAAACTGCCAGACCTGCGCTCGCTCAACAACATGCACTCTGAGCAGCTCTTGGCCTTCAAGGTCCACCCCTGACCACCCATCAACCCCGTAACTGTGGACCACCCCCCCCATCCATCTCCAGAGCCTACTTCCTGCGGCCCATTTAGGACGTGGGGAATTGTTTTTACTCGGTGCCCCTTTTCTGACTGACACTTATCCCCATGACTTTCAAAGCACTGCTGGTTAGATATGGAGGTGGGGGGGGGCAGATACTTAAGAAGTAATTGTACTGTAAAACGCCTCTGCTCGTGCTAACGCACACGACTTGCTGACACAAACTGGAGGGGTTTCGTTGTAGATGCTTACGAGAGTTTGTACGATTACGCGGTTTGTGTGCGCAGAGGTATCTTGAATTAGTTTTTAGGTTTATAAATCTGCCTGTGCAATAAGTGACGCGTTCACTGGTTTTGTGATTGTTCCTTGTTGGTCTTTTAATACTTTCAGAGAAGAGGAAGAAAGGTATTTTGTTGTCCGTATGAATGCTGAGAGTTGCTAAGGGGAGATTATAAAGGGATATTCCCACAATACAAACAAGAAAATAAATGCAGAGCACAGTTTGGCATCCTTTCTAATTAGAAGAGAATGAAAAAAGCAAAAAGCACCAACTAAGAGATGTTGAACAAGCTGCTAATTTGAGGGTTTTATTTTTTTTTTGGCAGAAAGACACAGGAATGTTTCATGGATAGAGCTATTTTTGTAGTTTGTTTTGTGTCTTAAAGCCTGTAGTTTGCCTGTAGAGGTGACTTCATGTGCACTTCTTAGGCTTGGAAACATTATGAACGCAAATGTTTCTGCGTTCCAAAATGCGTTAAAGCGCACATTTTAATACAGCGCATGGCACGCTGATGTTGTATGCAGCGGACATTGACAAAATGTCTTTTACAGTCAGTTTTCTCTTCCAGGTCAACAACTGCAATGATGGAGCAACAGTTTGAAGTCTTGCAGAGCAATTTGAAGTTAATTCAGCTGTTGACACATTTATAGGTCGCTACCTGACTAGTGATGCATAGCACAAACACAGAAAGTCGACTGTTGCCCGCTTGAGTGTTTGTAACCACCAAGATTGAATCCGACTGCAGGCTTGGCCAAGCATTTGCGATTTTGCGTAGAGTATGTTTCTGATTTTAGATCTGCTTAGTGGTGCATCTGTGTATGTCCTGATTCATAGGGAATATAATTGAGTAGAATATAATACGTTTTATCACTGCAAGACATGTGCATGCTTCTCCCAGATACAGATGGGACTCAGAGCCATCCACAGTGATGTCCTAATATAGATCACAACCTAACTGACACCTGATACCTTCATGCATCTGTATGGGTGATAATTTCAGGCTGAATATTTATGACGATTTTTTTTTCCTGGAGTAAACGCTCCTCTTTAAATGATTGTAATTCTGTTCATTTCTCTTTTCTGAATGATGTTTTTTTGCTTTTAGTTAAGTCTGTTCAGTGAAAGTTCTTGTAGAATAATGGTGTCTGTGTGATCAGCTGCAGTAAGCAAATATAGTGTGCATACTCGAGCACCGCTAGACCAGACAGGAAGAGGAAACAGGAAATGGCCCAAAACTCCACCAAGTAACACTGCCTCTCATCAACCTGCCAGCTCTGGGCATCTGAACTCTTCTCGGGTCAGTTTTGATATCAAAGCTGCTGTCGGTGAATAGTCAAGAATATAAGTATCTTTGTTTGGTGGTGTTGTTCCTCTCTCATTGTTCAGCCTGTGGCTCACTCAGTGTCATTGTTGTGTTGCCATAATCCAGTCTGTCAGTCGTCTTCTGTGAAAGCATTGTAAGATAGCTAAATTTCTATATATATATATATATATAAATGTATAATATAAGATATGATAATAAACAGATGAACTCATTCTTTCCATGCGTTTAGTCATTTTTGCACCCATGTGTCACAAGTACAAATTTACAGACAAAACCACTGAAGTGAAAAAGACAGACATGCTTTATTTATTTATTTATTTATTTTTAAGTTTGGAAGCAAAGATTTAAACAAAACCAGATTAATGTGCTAATAGCTTTGCAACTCTTAAATATAGCTGGTTGGGTAGGGCTTTGAAGCTGGGATGCTGGTCCTTTTTCTGCTTTATGCTGGTCCAGCAAAAGGACCGGCATAAACCAGCATCCCAATTCAAAAACCCAGCTAACCAGCACACAATGTTTTTTTTTTCAGCAGGGTTGCAACTAAATGTCAAATAGCAGTCAATAGAGTATTAGTAAAACCTACCCTAAAAGTTGGTAGTCATGTAGTTGCAAATTAATGAGGATTAGTTGACATATAGTCACAAAGTCATTTACAGTTAGGTGTAGTTCCGGCTAAGTCAAGTCAAGTCAAGTAATTTTTTTTTATATAGCGCTTTTAACAATACAGATTGTAGCAAAGCACTGAACATTATCAAATAGAACAACAGAGTAATAGTAATGTATAATGACGAGATTAAATTTTATTTATCAAATACAGAGACGGTCTCTGTAGAAAGCCGACGATAATCACTGAAAATCAGGTGTCCCCAACTAAGCAAGCCATCGGCAAGAAACCAAAACCCCATCCTTGAGAGAATGGAGAATAAGTAACTTTATGACTGCTAGTTGACATGTTGGCTAGTTGCAGAGTTTTAGTAGACTGTCTGCTTAACCAACACCGTCTCACAAGCAATTCATACATATTCGTACGAGGTGCCAAATTTGTGCCAATTCGTACTTATTCGTACGACCTCACTCGTACGATTTCGTGCGATTTGTCTAAAACCACGTGATGGGTAGGTTTAGGGGCGGGGTTATGTTTAGGTCATTCGTACAAATTCATTCGAATTGGCATCTCGTAAAATATGTTTAGAATTTAATTTAGTTTAGAATAAATCGTATGAATTTGTACTTAACAATTTTTAACCTCTAACACCTAACTCTGTTTTGATGGGTACACAACATACAACATACTATGACAAACTTTACAAGTATGTCAACTTTTTTACTAACCTTAAACCCTAACCGTCTACTCTGAGAGTTAGGTAGTCATAGTTGCAAATTAATGAGAGTTGACGTAGTTGACATATAGTTACAAAGTCATTTATAGTTTGGTGTAGTTCGTAGAATGTCTAAAAAGGACTATGAAAATAAAGTAAAACCGGTGGTCATAATGTAATGGTTTATTAGTGTATATGTGTATGTGAGTGTATATATATATATTATACATACAGTGCAATTTTACATTTTGTTGTTACTGCCTTATATTTAACTGCTACATTACTTGTAAAATTCATTTAAAATATTTTGATTTACAAATATGATGAGCAGTGCATACTCGATATAAACTGCATGTTGTCGCTTATTTAAAAGATTTTGATGAAAGGCATCTAACTTACACATGTAGGCAGATGATTCCACCTGTTTTGGCGGCATGAAACACGAAGCCACACAAATGTTAACAAATGAGGCTTGGGTATTTGGAGTTAAAAGAAGTTTCCCCAATGCATGTCAGTGGGATACTCCTTCACTGGGATACTCCTTCCACACTGTTGGGTCACCACTGACTTCCATAGTATTTTCTTTCCTACTGTGGAAATCAATGATGACCCAAAACAGCCTCTTTCTTTGTGTTTGGCATAACAAAGAAATTCATACATATTGAGAACTGCATGAGAGTGAGTAAATGATGACAGAATTTTCAGTTTTGGGTGAACTATTCCTTTAATAAATGCGTTCTTGCCCTTAGGTTGCAGTGATGAAAGACCACAAGGGGGCAGGATTGAGCTTGTTGTGCTCAGAAGTTAGCCACTATTGGTGAATTCTGTAGTTTTAAGTTCAGTGTATTATTTGGAAGGCCATAATCTATAGCAGTCCAAAAGCAGTGAAATTTTACCAGTGAGTACAAGATGCCAGCATGGTTGTACCAGTGGCTGTACTAAGCATAACTGAATAGTTCTACTGTGTCAGTCTCACAACTAAAAGGGTATTTAACAAAAACTGATTTAAATTTAAATACAGCAAACTGTATAATTAGTGTTACGCTTACTGGCCAAAAACACTGTATAGTAATAATACAGCACTAAAAATGTCTTGCAGAGATAGCTTTTTAACACTTCAAAGAACTAAAGAAAAAGATCTGGAATTAAAGTCTTTGTACACATTAAATATTGTATGATGTTTTAAGTTTATTTACATTTGACAACATACGTTTTTAACATTTAGAGTTAAGTTTAAAACACATGAGCTAAAATCTATGAACGACAAATGATCTTGAACTTACACGCAAATGAATGGTTTCAGCTTTCTGCCTTGTAAGTGACTATAAAATATCACCAATCATCATAATTTAGAGCAGAGAGTTGCATGTCATGCTAATCACTTTTCCATGTCAAAGACAGTTTTTTTTTAAATATGAGCACTAAATATGGCGTACATAAACTGTAAAACCTGTTTTCCTTTTATAGCCTAAATGAAACCCCAGATAATACAAAAAATGACATGAAATGATTTTCTTTGCTGATTATTTTCAACTGTTGCCTGTTTTAGGAATAATTTGACAAATTATTATTTTCACAAACTTTAGCGTTTCCCATATCTCTTTGTGATATATAATTTATACTGAAATAAGTGGATTTAAAGTGTAAACTGTATTTGCAACAAATGCTGTTGATGGCTCATTATATCCAAAATCATCTCTGTCAACAATTAGGCTACCTTCTGTAATTGACTAGAGCAGGTGAGAGCCAGAGGGCCTGCTGAAACTAACACACACTTACACACTCCTCTGATCTGCTGAGATGCTCTGATAAAGATCTAGGTCAGAAGTGACTATCAGACTCCTAGGAAAGTGTTTTTGTCTGGTCAAAGATGAGTAAAAGTATTTTCCCTTCTTTATTTTGCCCTCTGAACATGCAGATATTTACAGATATGTATTTGGCAGGTACATTTATCCCAAGTCACTGGCATTTAAGGTATACATTTTATAAATGAATGCATTCATTTCATGAGATATGAAAGTGGAGCCAAGTCATGTCACGTGTTCATGTGTTTATAGCTGCTGTATTTGAGCCATAGAAACAATATATTATTTAAAAATAATATATTAAAAGGGATTTAAAAGCTAATTCAGATTTGATGATGAATTATTGATCGCCATTGAGTTAAAAAAAAAAAAAAAAAAGGTAGATGGATTTTAAGGTGCAGCACTTTGGTGTGCTCTGCAGCAAAAAAGGTTACAAATTACAATTTTTCTCAGTTGCTTAAACTCATTTCTTGAAACTATGTCTCATATTCAAAACAGTAAATACAAATCTAGAACTTCTTACTCAATTTCAAAATCCATTCACTTTTTCTGAAAAACCAAACTTTGCCCTCAGACATCAAGCACAAGCCCTCAAAAACACACCATTTTAATTACTCTTTCATATCACCTGCAGCACACTAATGGGCTTTACATACAACACTGCAGTATTTGTGTTTCTATTTTTATTGTCATTTGTCTTCTGTAAAACTCAAAAGTAGAATTTATACAGTAACCAAACAAGAGTTTTTACAAAAAAACAAACAAACATTCATAAGATACCAGAAGTTTAGGCATTGAAGCCTTGGTGTAAGCATTCGGTTTTAGTGTGTAAGCAATAGGCAAAAACTGTAAATATTCTGCCTTAGCATTCCATCTTTGCTCTGGGCCAGGCCAAAAAAAAAACTGGTCTGGTCATCACAGGCTATACTGGCTCTGGACAAACAGTGGGGGTAAAATCCTCTTGAATGCCTGACGGCCTTGTGTCATTGTTCACAAACAAGATAGGCTAAATGTTAGTTATGTTGTCAATATAACAGTACACTCTGCTAGTGTTACCTGATGTAAACTATATAGCATCGGTATGGCAGTTACTGTAATGAAATGCAGAAGAATGTGCCGTTTATGTATGCATTAATCGTTTGCTGTAAAAAGTACAAATTACTGTATGTGTGATGTTGATTGAAAAAGACTTTTACCAGTGGTCTGATAAAAAAAACAAAACAAAAACACACAAGAATGTGTGCACAAAGTTACAATAAAAAATAAAAATAAGAAAGTCCACTCTCAGAATTGTAGAAAATTTGGTTGACAGTTTATGACAGTTAGATCAACCAATTTGTGTTTACCATAATTATTTAAATAATGACATTACTGTAATACATTGTGTACATAATCAGATCAAAATATACGTAATCAGCTGCATGATTGTACCAGAGCAATTTATTATAGTAAATAGAATGAGAAACTTTTATGATCTGCACAAGAGACTAGATGATGTTGAACAAGTACATTTGAGAATTTATTTCTGATCTGAGAAATGGACCAAATAATATGTAATAACTGTAAATTGACTTCAGTCCTCTGGTTGGTGTGAGACACTAGAGTTTTGACTCCTAGTGTTTCCACTTGAGTAATTGTGTGCTAATTGGGCTCAAGCTGTGCTGACTTAAGTTAACATTAATTGCTAGTCCTTTCTAAATGACCACTCATGTGTCAAAGAAGGGAATAGTGTTTATAGTTTAGGGAAATGGATGTGCTTTTGGAACCTTTTGAAATTTCAGTTTAAAAGCTTGGTTATAGTGTTTTAGCAATCAAGAAAAAAATTAATAAAGCTGTGAAATCAAGTTGTATATTGGGGTTGTATGTACAGTTGTAGCCATTACCGAGATTTAGGTATATTTACACAGAATTTTAATTTTAAAAGTTTAGAGATGGCAAGAATGCATTTACCATGCAATTACAATTGCTTAAAATGATGTGAGATAAATATTTTTATTCAGTATAAGAAATGTGTTTTATTAATGAAATGAATAAGAATAAAGTCAGTATGTAAGAGGCAAAAGTAAGGCACTAATGCTGAATTTAAAATGTCATACTGCTTTACTCTTTTTAGTTCTGCCATTTAACAGAAAAAGACAGAAAAATAGTAAGTGTTCTTACAAGCTATGTTGAATTTAACCCAAGTCATTCATTTATGTCTTTAATTATAAAAAACAAAACAAAACAAACAACAAAAAATATAATCCAATACTGACAACTTAAACATGTAACACACAATAATAATGTCTTGTTAATTAATTTTACTTGCATATTAAAAAGCATGCTTAACCTTACATGAAATGAAGGAAAAGATTATTTAATTCATGTTAATGTTCTGTTGTTAGCCAAAGATGGTAAAAATGAGCTGTCATTTCTTTTTTCGATCGATTTTTTAGAGTCTGAAACCTTTCAAGTTATATATTTATAAAATGACTTTAGGTTTAGAAAAGATATTATCGTTAAACAATGTACAATTACAAACATCTTACAGGTGTGGGGGAGTGGTAATCAAAAATAGTGGTTAAAAACATTTTTATAAATCATAAAATTATGTATTAATTCTTTGAAATGTGTGAAAAAGTTTTTAGATTGTACTTGATTGCATGTTTTTTTTTCACTCCCTTAAAAATGGTAATTAAAAAAAATAAATTACATTGAATCCAATTAGGGTCAGTTTGACCATACAGGAAGTTACCTGTTTTTGAACAGTACATGAGGTTAAGTAACTCCGGGGCTGAAAAAAATGAAAAAAAGTTCAGAAAAAAAATGAAGGGTCACAGAAGCATGTGGTCTCTGTTATAACCTTAATGGAAGACATTTAAAACAACCAGGACTCTTCACAGAGCTGGCCTCGTGCCAAACTGATCAACTGGTGGAGAAAGGCTTTGGTTACTGTGATGACCAAGAACCAAATGGTCACTCTTGTTAAGCCACATGATCATATGTGGAGAAAATAAGAAGGACAAACATTACAGTAACGTCATCAATTTGGGCAGTGTGGCAAGACTCAATCCTCTCCTCAGAGAATACACATGAAAACACACTGCACCTAAAGGACCCTCAGACCCTAAGAAACAAGATTCTTTGGTCTGATGAACCTCAGTTCTAAGCATCAAAAACTGCATAGTCTCACATACAGAGTCTTACTCATATACTTCACAAAACACAACACATATTGCAGGGGTTTCTGAAAACCATCTTTATTATCCTATTCACCTTAGGTGCAAATATCATCACTATCTTCATCATCCTCATCATTATCTTTTGCCAAATCCAGGATTATTTTCTAGTGCAGTGTCTCTTCCAGGATATCCAATTCACATTATGATCCAAATTCAAATTCAAGGCTCCACTGTCACACAGCAGGCTTGTGCAATACGTTCGTTTTGGTAAAAAAAAAAAAAAAAGAAAAAAGATTGAGACAAAGTAAAATACATTTTCTTGTCATGTTGGACAACCGATTCACATTCAAAATTCACTTTTTATTGCGACCAACTAAGACACATAGAAACAGAAGTACATGTGCTGTAATTGTTTCTGGGGATGAATTTGTTTCAGTTCAGTTTGGTGAGATCTTGTTGGTTTCTTCTGAATATGGATTTTATTCAGATATCCAGTAAAAATTGCTTTTTGTGATTGGCTGTGCTGGGTTTTCTTGTTTGTTTTTCATTGTTGTTGTGATCATTATTAGATAGCATATATTAGTTGTCATTACCATGGATAAACAATGAATTTGAATGATGAAATGCACACTAAGGAGAGATCATTAAAGAGAGATTGTTAAAAACCAGGACTCTGGTTTCTGTTTGAGAACGGAGAGAGAATTTTGAAAAAAGACAGTCTTTTTGTTTCCTTGTTGTAAAACTGCTCAAAAATGTTCATATTGTGCATATAACATGTAAAAAATATCTGCAGTCTGAAAAAATACATCCTCTTTCCTTTACACCATAAATATCTTTATTTTTGTAGTGCGTTTGTGTTTTTTTTACCTGCGCGCTAAGAGTATTGACTCCCAGCGTGTCTGTGCATGCATGCATCTGTGGCCAGGGTCCAAAATTCGCATTTGTCAAGTGCTGACACCAAGAAAACAAAACAGATACACAATTTCATTTAAACTGTAAAAACATATTGTTAATGAAAATCAAATATATACAATCTACTAAAAATCTACTGAAGAATAATTGTCACAGACTGTGGTTTTCATGTATTTATTTAATTATTTGCATTAAATTAATTTTTAAATTGGGGAAAAGCTGTAAATTAATTCTTTTTACTTTTTACAAAATTAGACTATTTTACAAAAAAAAAATTGCCTGGCCATGTCTTATCTTGTCTGAGCAAGTGACCATAACTGTGTGACAGGTGTGGCAAAACATTCATTTTGGACCCTGGCTGTGGCGCTTTCTTCCCTCTTTCCATAACACTCTCTGTGAACACATTGATTGTCTGTGCAATGACTTTGAGTCTGTTGAATATCTACGTTGGCGTGTAAGTTTGTATGTGTAATCCAAAACATCTAAAACCACTGGAGCAATTCTATTATTACAAAAGGCAACACTATAACAAAACACTGATTGAACATGCTCTGCTCTTTGAGGTGATAATCTGAATTCATGTCCATCTTTTAACACCAAAAAGAAAAAAGAGAGAAAAAAAACAGTTCTGGCGGTTCCTGATAATCAGTAGAGGTATGTGAGATTCGAACTCTCCTGCAGCACACAAGGACATCTCTAGAAAGATTAAAAACACAACAGTAAAAGAAGAAAACCAGGACAGAAACGAGCTGAAACAACAATCACAGACACATCTGAAAGCATCCCTGTTTGTCGCAGGGTTGACCACTGACCTCAGCGTTTTGTGTATTTGCGACCGCCAATCAACCAGAGGTTAACTGACAGCACTCCCGGAGGTATAAATCGGCAAACTCATAGCACCAACAAGTTCAAGCAGAAGCATTGCCTTGGTCTATCATGTGACAGCTATAGAAGAGAAGAATCGGTTGACTGAATAGAGTTCCATCCCTGCGGGACAAAGGATCTAGTGACTGATGAGAAAAAGATCACGACCTCAAGTTCCTCCGAACAGCTTGACACAAAACCAAACAGAGTACGGATATTTGAGGGAGGTTTTTGGCACCTTAATAGAGGCATAATGAGCTAACGTTAGTGGCTGTTGGCTAGAGGCTATAGTTTATTTAAGGGCTAAAATTGATGTATCAACATTTGACATCAAAAAAAAAAAAAAAAAATGGAATTTCCTCAATGTCAGTACTAACTGTGGTATCATGAAGGTCTGTCTGTCCAAAAGCTGTGCACTAATAAAGAAACAGGATATTACTCAAGGGCACAACCACCATCAAGACTGACATGCCACCTTGCCATTTAGAAACAACTCTTTTTTTCTTTTTTTTTTTAGAAAATATATCTGACTCCAAAACCCAGCGAGCTGCTTTGAAAAAAGCATTTGTAGGCAACACAACAAAGGACATACCACAAATACAATACTGCCTTAGAATCAATTAAGTGATATTCCCACTCTGATTGGGAAGTTAAAGGGAAGTTAAAAAGTGATGGGCATAAAAAAATTACTGGAATGCAGCCTTGCAGCATGTTTTGACTGGAAATCAGAAAAAAAGAGTACAAAGCATTAAAATGAAAGTGAACTAAAGAGCAGTGAGGAAGATGTAATATTTAAATATAGATATTTAAACTCTGATTAAATTGTTTTTAAATTGTGGCTGCTATGTCAAGTGACCAAAATTTTATGTCAATTCAATGTCTAATATCAATGTTAATTTGATGTCCAATACTGACATCAGCTTACATTGTTACTTTTTGGTTTTAGGCTGTGTAACTAAAATTTAGTGTACGACCAGGACTTTAACAAGTTAATTTAGATGAATTAATTACACAAAAATAACGCGTAAATTTTTTTTAACCGCATTTTAATCGCACTTATTTTTGCACCGCGGAACGTTCACTGGATGAGTTTTGGTGGACCGATTATACTGTAGCACCAACTACCGTTTCTAATGTTCTGAATATACTTGAAAGTAGGGATGCACCAATCTGGATCAGCCAATATGTTTGCGTGTTTTGTCAATAAAGCCGTCATGTAATCAGTGGTAAATGCCATCAGGTGCGTGATTTCACATTGAGCTGTATATACTACACACAGCTGTTGTTTACTGACGAGCTGCACAAATCCACACTGATAATGAACGTGGTAGCTTGTCAGTGAACAACGGCTGTGTGTAGTATATACAGCTCAATGTAAAATCACGCACGCCACAATATTGGTCTGTTGAACAAAAATAAACAATATTTTGTTGCTTAAGCTTATGTGTTCAGTCATTATTCAATGGTATACTAAAAATCCATATGAAAAAACGTACTTCTCACTGTTCTCAAGTAAAATATTTATATGCAATTAAAATGTGATTCATTTCAATTAATTAATTACAAAACCTCTAACTAATTAGATACATTTTCTTAATCGAGTCCCGGCCCTAATTTAATGTAAAGTCAATGACAAATTGGTGGCACATACTGATGTCAACCCAACTTTCACTCTCAACCAAAACGCAATGTGCCTGATGTCACATGATGCCTGATCTGATGTTATATCCTGTACCTGCTGGCTCAAGTCAAAATTTGCTTTCCATGTAGTGATCTTGTCTAGAACACACAATTGCAATATATTTAAGAGTCCTTGTTTATGATTAAGCTTTTTTAGTCTCAATATGAGGATGCTTCTATTTTGTTTCAAAATGTTGTCTAGGCAGGCAGCTCACTGGGGTTTGGACCAGAACTATAAACAATCTATGGCTTAATGTGAGCATGAAAAGACCTTTAGACCAACGGATAAGGGACGTGAAAGGAAATCAAATATTTCTGTCCTCCTTCGCAGTCTGGTGGTCTTCGTCTCCTTTCTGAGGCCTGACGTGAAACCCGAATGCATAGTTCATACATCTCTGTTAAGTGTCACCAAAGACTATGATCAGAAGCAAAACAATTTAACATTGAAAAAAAAAAACCCCTAAATTAATAGAAAGCTGATTTTTCTTTTTACACCGAGTGAAAGAGAAAAAAAACAACTGTAAAACTATTCACATGTACCCGCTTTGTAAAAGGAATGGTTCCATTCAAAATAGGCCAGAGAGCTACCCCTAAAACTATGGAATGAAATGACGCTCAGTAGTGCTAGAACAGAGTCGTGTGACCGGGAACAGGGAGAATGAGGGAGGTCGGATTTGTGGAGGTCGTGTTGGTGGGAGCAGCTTGGCCTGACTGTTGGCCGTCAGTCTTCGAACACTTCCAGAAAAAGGGGCGGAAATAGCTCCGTGGGACACTCCACCTTCATGTGCAGGAAACGGCTGGCATGGCAGGCACCAATCATGCGCAGGTCTGTCACTTTCATCAGCAGCTTGGGCCAGAAGTGAGCCACCTTGTGCTTGCGGTAGTTGATGTAGTGTTCGAAGGCCAAGAGGAACTCCTCTTGACAACGCTCTATCCTCTCTATGCTTGTCAAACCTGGACGATCTGCCGGCGAAGCGAAGGGGGAAAGATGATGGATTAGTTTGACTTCAAAATGCATTCAAATAATTTAAAGGGTTAAATGAACATTTGAACATTATGAAATAGGACTGAACATTATCAAATAGGAGAATAGAGTGATGATAATGTAAAATTACGAGATTAAACTATTTATTTATCAAATGCAGAGATGGTCTCTGTAATTAAAACAATGATACTAGAAATTAGGTCCCTCCAACTAAACAAGCCAGAGGCGACTGCGACAAGGAACCAAAACCCCATCCATGAGTCAATGGAGAAAAAAAAAAACCCTTGGGAGAAACCAAACTTAGTTGGGGCCAGTTCTCCTCTAACCGGACGCCCAGCACCCAATTTCCAGTTCAACTTTAAGCAAATGTCATAGGGGATAGGGTGACACAGAGGAGGAAAATTGTTTTCTTTGTGCACAAATAGTATAGTTGTAGCTTCATAAAATTATGGTTAAACCTCTGATGTCACATTGATTATTTTACTTAGATTTAATTGATTTCTTTAACCAATATCATTGACTGCTCTAATTAATCAAGGTTTCAGATATTCAGGGCACAGAATAGGCTTACACATTTTATTTTCTATTTGTGTTCCTATTACTAATACAGTAATAATTGTTAAAAGAAGAAAGTTTGGCCAGTAAACAATGACATTTTTAATATTTAACACTATAGTGGAACAACTGTTCCCTTCGCCTGACTGCAAATCTGTGCCATCAGTGTGCTACAGAAATTAAACACTTTGGGGAAAAAAAACAGATTGGCATAACCAACGACAGCTGAGTTGTTACAGTACTATAAACACTCCAATTGTTAATGCAAAAATTACACTAGTTAATTATTAAAAAATTAGGTAACACTTTATTTCGATAGTCCACTTTAGACATTCTACTAACAGTAAGTAACTTTGCAACTACATGTCAACTAGCAGTCATTAGAGTATAGTAGACTGTCTGTGGAATATCTCCCGACAAATTATTCTACTAACCCTAAGCCTACCCTACCAGTCTAATCTGAGAGTTAGTAGACATGTAGTTGTGCATTAATGAGAATTATTTGACACGTAGTTGACATACAGTTACAAAGTTACTTATAGTTAGAAGAATGTCTAAACGGAATATCGAAATAAAGTGTGACCAAAAATTAAACTATAGTCATTGATCAGCTTCATCCAGCTGTAACAATCTGACAGGCAGAGATCGATATCAGATCTGTACAGGACTGGACCTATTGTCCAGAACTCTTTACCTATTGACTGTGACATTCTCAGCTGAAGTGTAATCCTGTTTTAATAGCTTTATTTAGTTGTTTTCGCCTCAGTGGCCTGTGTAATCCTGGGTAATCACACTTAGGAACAGCCGCTGCATCTGGCCTAAACAGACTCCTGGTGGAAGTCATGGCTAGTATTGACAACCGTCATTAAATGCTCATGAAGAAGAGCAAAGGTTCCTCTTTATGAGGTTCACCAGATCTATTAGTTCATAAGATTTTTTCAATGTTCAAAGTGATCATTTCAATTAGAGTACAATTAGAGTCTTTAAGGAATATCCAATACCTAAACTTAACAACTACTTTAATAACTATTAATATTAACAGGCACTAAACCAATAGTTTATTGAAGCAAATGTTGTAGTTAATGGTTTGTTAATAGTGAGAATTGGACCTTGTGACCAGAAGACTATAAAAGCTGAAAGTAATTGTGACTTTTTATCTAAAAATTTTGCAAGTTTACATCTTGCCGCTGACATTTTTTTCTCAGAATTGCAAGTTAGAAACCCAAAATTGTATGTTATAGTCAGAATATTGTATATATCCTAAACTAAAGTGTTACAGAAGCTCTGCTGCAAGAAAAAGTCAAAATTGTAAGAAAACAAGTCTATTATATTATATTTATATTGCAGAATAGCAATTGTTTTATTAATCGGTGGAAATAGCATTCCACAGACAACTGCCATTTGCTTGCCTCAATAGGAATTTTGGACCATGCAACATTCTTTTCTAACATTCTTCTATCTAACATTTTCACTGGAAGAAGAGGCTCAAAGAAGAGCAGAGAGATAGAGAATTATATTTATAAGGGCTGGTTCTTGTGTGAACGTATTTTATCTTGATATGATAAACAAGAAAAAGATTGAACGATTTGTTTGAAAGTGAAGATGGAACTGACCAGAGGAAAGCAAAATCACGGCTTGAAGCAATGCCACCTCCGAATCGTCCAGGTTGAAGGAGGACAGCGAGACGCCCAGATCAAAGATGGCATCTGAGACAACCCCCAGACCCCCGTTCTTGAGCTGACCCCGTGTGACGGCCATCTCCCCGTTTAGCGTCAGAGTCTCGCTCTCTGGATCGTATCGCACCGCCGCTCGCAGAGACATGATCTCCATACAGCAGCCCTTCAGCAAAATGATCTGGTCCTCACAAGGCAGCTGAAGAAAGACAAGAATGACACTTTTATCAGTCATCATGTGTAGTGTTGCGTATCCAAATGTAATCTCTTCTTTAAATGATTTAATTTCCTTATTTTGATGCATTTTCTGATTTGATTCTGATGTGTACTGCGTATATGTATTATTTCTATTTAAATACACACACATATAGTATATATGTACATGTATAAATTTACCTTCTTATAGTTTATATTGTATATCAAAATATTATACTTTTTTATATACACATGCATGTGTGTGTATTTAAACCATAGGCTATGGTTAATTTTTAAAGGAAGTTTTGCAGTGCATGTGATGAAGATGTTTTCTTAATTTATATGTGTTTTTTCATTTGCAGCTCACTGAGGTCTCTCAACCACCGTACACTTGAATTGAAGTTGAATGCGAGCTCGGTTTGACTGGGTTTGATGCATCGCACAGTGGACTGAAAAAGTGCTCTTACCTCACAGAACATGGGCAGCTTTTTGGCAAAATCCACAACTCGAGTGATTGCGGGGGTGATAATTTTTGTAAACTGACTGAAGGCTTCTATGTCCACTTTGCTCCCCTCTGGTGCGTTGACGATGGGCGCAGAACCGATGTCCTCGGGCTGCAACGACAGGAAGGGGAGGGGCATGGAGCTCAGTAAAACAAGCACTTACAGGAAGTGGACAATTACAGAGACGAAGGTGTGACACAGCAAATCCTCATTCCCCTCTAAAGCACATGAAGGCCAGAGATACAGCAAGACACGTCATCGAAACAAGAGTGGAGCACAGTTTTTAAGAGGGAAAAGAGGAAAGATGAGAAACTTAAACTAGAAGAAGATCAGAGCAGAGAAGCGTCTTTTATATCTCCTTCTGTGGGGAGTTTGATGACTAGGGTTATCCACTGATATTTGAACGTTATTTTTATTTTTTCTCTTTTAAATTTTTTTTATTTGTGCCCTTCTGACCAGAAAAATGTGACGTGAAAGACAGAGCAAAAAAACAAAAACAAAGCCAGACTGAGGGTCAAATGTAGACTGGGAGCTGAGTACAGCACAAAACCAGCCTGATGTTCCCCGTTTGACTTTAGTCAATTATTCAGCTTTCCTCTTCTGTGTACACCTTCATTCTGACACAGCGAGCAGAGAGCTACACAAACACGGCAAACAAATGCCTTAAGCATTCAGCACTTCGATTTATCCGCGAAAAAAAAAAATGTGACAAGAAATGGAAGCAGCTGAGAATTTGAGAGAGCGTTTCTTTTAGGTAAAAACATAAATAAATGTGTTTGCTCTGCTGGTTCTTACCTTGGCTTCCTTCACCCCCACCACTGCACTCTGGTCAGAAGTACAGAATAAATTACATGTTATTTCATTAAGTAGCATTGCTTCCTCGACCTGTTGGGCAATCAACAGGGATCGTGAAGTTTCAATGAAGAACCCGAGTCAAGTCAACTAAAAAGAACAAGTTTAAACTGGACAGATGAGAGTGCAGACAGAAAGAGACAGTGAGATTTTATGTTTGTGTGGAGTTTCCATGGATTTCGAGGCTTTAAAATAAGAATAATTAACACAGAATAATTGTATAGATGTCTTTGATTACTTTTTTAGATAGCTATTTATCATATATGAGAAATTAATATTTTTTATGTGTACTCATTTTATCTTCTACTATGCAATGTGTGAAATTTAGGAGTGGGTGAGTGATTTTAGCCCTTTGACAAACCTTTCCTTATTTGTCTAAAGTGTCTTAACAGTCTGTTCAAACAGATATGGTCTTCATTTACAATTCAAAGCTATAAGCATTGTTGGGCAGTAACTAGTTACATGTAAGTGTAATCAGTTCCAGTTATTGAGAAAACTATGTAATATATACAGTTACTTGTGGAGATGTTAACAAATGGGGTAACATCTAACCACATAGATTTATTTGATTTATTTCATATATTGCACCGACTGCTTTAAAATATGAGAGCCCACACTGTTTTAGCGGTTTAGGACACATGCGTATTAGATACTTGTTTGATTTCTTATTTAGGTCTATGTGCATTTAATTTTTTAAAATCAAATTATCTTCCAAAGCCTTGTTAGATGCCATTGTTTCCTGCCATAACTATGCAAAATTTGATTTCAAGCATAACAGCTACTAAACTATCTTGCCATTTTTTAAAATCTGTATTTAATCTCACAATGATCTCATATCTAATTTTGTGGTGGCTGTGCTTAATAATTTAATTATAATATTAATTCAACGGAAAAGGATTTCAAAAGTGACAGGAATCAGCGTTGTTGAACACGACATTAAGGTTACTCTGTCTGCTTTAAATGTTGTAAAATGATTAACAGTTCAAAAAATTTGGGATTTATAAAGGTAATCAAATGCATATTTACACTAATAAAGTAATTGAAATAGTTACACTTTTAAATAGAGTAACCTGTAATCCGTAACCTATTTTATTTCCAAACTTTTTTATCTAGTTATATATTTAAAATGCCATTTAAAAAGTGAAAATCAAATCATATGGACCAATATACTACAGTAATGAGTAATATTGAAATACATTTTTCTTCTTTGACTTACATTTTGGGCAATGTTAACAAATTTCTGAATCAGTTTTGAAACAGACAAAAATATAGGCTACTTATGTTGTTGTGTCTGGCTGTTCATTTCTAGTGATTATCGTCCTTTTGATTACAGAGACCGCCTCTGCATTGGATAAATAAACCGTTTAATCTAGTCATTGAACATTACCATCACTCTGTTCTCCTATTTGGCAATGTTCAGTGCTTTGCTACAATCTGTATTGTTGTATTCAAATCATCATCTTAATGCTGTAACTTGCAGAACCGTAAAGTATATATAATGGCCAAATAAAACATCTGACAGTGATGAAATGTATTAAGAAGGCAACTAAACGTCTCATGGAAACCCACAGCAATGTTAAAAGAGTCCTCAAACAGAACTTCAATCTGTAGAGGAGAGTTAGATTCAAAAGAATAGAAGAACGATTAGAAACTGGGTTAAAGAAAGACAGAGAGAAAAAGATCAGAAGAGAAACAAACAGGAGATAACAGTTTGGGTTTAGGAACAGAGCTTGAGAAAAGAAGGACAAAGGTGTTCCGTTAAAGTTAGTGCTGCTGCCTTTGTGGTAGAGATTCCAGGGTCCATCTAACACTCCCCACTCTACAAGGAGATACAAAAACATGGACATATTAACATTGGGAACAGTGGTGGGGAAGGGCTTGGGAATTGTGTGGGAAGGGAAAGGGAAGGGGAATCTAGGGTTGTGGTAGGGTAGAAAAAAAAGACAAAAAAAAAAAAAAAAAATACCGACCAAAATAAAGAAAAATCCTAAAACACGAGAAATATGGCTGCGCTGCGCTCGTCAGGGAAGAGACCTCTCACCAGGAATTTGCGCTTCTGTTTCCAGTGGTTTCCCTGGGCATTTGTGGCCATATGGGCCTCAGTGACCACTCGGATCAGCTCCCACTCCTCTTGCGTGGGCTCAGGTCGCTCCCACACCGTCTTCTGCAGCTCCTCGCGCCGCCGTCGCTCACGGTTTTCCTCTATCAGCTTCCGTTTGGCTAGACGTTTGCTGTCATCCAACACCACTGGAGGAACAACACATTTGCAAGATAGCTAAAAGTTTAATGCAAAATTGGAATACTGTGTAAAACATTTGCAATTACAGCACCTTTTTTAATCAAGTGAGTTGAAGAGAACAACATGGTCACTTTCTTGACTAACTTACGCTAAATATATGAATTATAATAATACATTAATAATTATGAATTATTAAAATATATTTAATATGAAATGTAGTGTACTGTAGCAAAAAAGTATTCTTAAAAACAATACTAAATAAAGTACATATACTTGAAAAGTACTTTTAAAGCAAAGTAAAAATACAGTCATGTCATGTTTTCTTATTTATGTTTGGGAATGAAGTTCTGGGAGTAAATCTGAATCAAGCACTTTGACGAAATTTGTTTATGACAACTAGTATTTCAACCCCTTTTTTTAAGAAACAGAATCTAAATGAAATTAATTGCCAGGTATGTTCACACAGGAAGTTGTTTTAATGACTGAAGCTCCACAGTGCATAAGGTAATAAAAAGAATAATATAAAAATATACAAAATAGATAATATTTTATTATATACTGAATATTAAATACTGAAACAGATCATTTTGTATGCACAAGAATGTTGAGTGCAAATTAAAAAAAAAAATGCATTTTTGATGCACATTAAGAAATTTATTTGGTGAAAGTTTTTCCGTTGCAGTTTGTGTGTGTGTGTTTTCTTACCTCATTAGGAAGTTTATCCTACTTAGTTTGGCTTATGTTTTTTTTAATGCCAATTTTTTTTCATTTATGCACATCTAGGCATTTGTTTATGCGATATTCCAAATTGTGCAATAGGTGGAGAGAGACATAGCTAATATCTGTCTGTTTATCTACCAATCAAACATAGTGTCAATATTCTGGCACTGAGATGTAAAAAAGTGCCCGATGAGATGGTAAAGTGCCTGTATTTGCAAAAAAGTGTGTTACTCACAGTCTGTTGCCATGCCGACAGCGATGCATTTCTTGAAGCGACATTCTTGGCACTGGTTGCGTGTGACTTTGTCAATGACGCACTTGCCCTCGTACTTGCACGCATATGTCGGGTTCAAGTTCTTCTGAATTGTGCGCCGAAAAAAACCCTTTAAAAACAAAAAATAATTGAACCTTTCTAGAAATATCAATGTAATTTAAACAGAGTGTGATATATTTGGCATGTAATAAATGTAATAAATAAATGTAAAAAAATAGGGTCCATTGTACTGTTTTAATGTCAAGGAATCTTCTGTATTTGTACAAAAATTTAATAGAAAACTACCAGTGCATTTTTCTAAATTAGTTTTTTTTTTTTTTTGCTTTTCTAAGAGAACAGAATAGCTAAAACACTCACTTTGCAGCCCTCACAGGTAATGCAGCGGTAATGATAACCAGTTGCTTTGTCCCCACACACAACACACAGCTCATCCTTGTCCAGGTAACTTGGTATGTACCCTATAAGAAGTTACAGTCATAAACGCATTACAATAAAATATACAAACTTAACCTGAAGATATCAGAATGAAAAAAAGATTTGAGAAAAAGAAAAAAAAAAAAAGTAAAGTTTTAAAATTACACAAAACTCAAGATGCTCAGAATTTACTGTTAATTTACTGTTATTTAAGGAATAATATTCAATTATTTTTTATAATATAGATAATTTTAGCAGAATGCTTTTGTACTGAGACAGAAACACAAGGAAATGCAAGTTAGGCAGCTTGCAGCAGCTCACAAATCAATCTGATCAATCTTTGGTGGAGGTCAACAGGAGGACATGAGCTCAAACCTTCTGTTCCTCTGTCTGTGTCCTTACAAATCAATACAACATACAATACCCCAAACCTCCATCTTATGCTGAAGATCAATACACTACACAATGTAGCTCCACAAGTATCAGAAAACAGGTCTTCAAATTCAGTTTCTTCAAATTCAGTCCATAAGACAAGCAGCTTTACTTTAAGAAAAGCTTTTCCAATACTTACTAATTGTTTTGGGGGTAATGCATTTCAAGAAACACAAGTTAAGAAACCAGATTACTATTAAGGTTACTACAAAATACAAACAACAAACAAAACACACATTTACAAGAAAATTTGAGTTATTATAAAGAGTTATTATTTCAAAAGTTTCCTTTTGTTTTGTCCTATGTACTGACTGACAGTTTTCCTGTCCACATCTGTCCAAATGTGAACATGCATTTATACATCAAGCACACACACACATTCCTTAAAATAAAGAAAAAACTGTGAAAGTTAACTCAGAACATGCAACAATTAAATGTTAAATAACACACACCTCCTTTCTGGATTTAATCCAATTAAATATAACAAAGCCTTTACTGCTGGCTTTCAATGATTCAGTTCAATCACAGTGATGAGTAAATATTAATTTAGACAAATACAAAATAAGGAAAACAAAAAATACATAATGTCCCATTTTCCATAAAAAGTAACATTTAGTTACTTTTTTATGGAGTAATGTAATATTTTAAGTAACTTTCCCTTAACACTGCTTGCTAATTTTGATTTAGATTTCTGAGTGGGACAAATGAAGGTTATAACAGAAAACACAGACATAAAATGTCCGCAAAAAACTATTCATACTCTTAATCCACACTTAAAACAGCTGAATATCACTGCACTAGAATGAAGTTATCAAAACAAGTGTCAAGCCAAACTTCACACATACCCAACAAAAACAAATCACCAAAGCAACAGTTGATTACAAGTCTTTGAAAAATGTCTTCGACAAATCAAGTTAGTCCTGAGAAAAGCTCCTTCAGCTTGTCTTCAGTATCTACTGCAATGACACAACTGGTAAGTATCCAAATCCTGCTAAGGACTACTGTACACCACATCAATCCAAAAGCTGAAATGTGCATGATTTGCACTAATAAATGGCTAATAAATTCTAGTAATATGCATGCTAATAATCAACTAGTTAAGAGACACTAAAATAAAGTGGCTAACACTTTAGAAAACGGAACACTTATTCACTATTAAGTATGACTTCTGCCTCAAGTAATTCTTAATATGCTGCTTATTAATAGTAAGGTAGTTCTTAAATATAAGTATCAGGTAGGATTAGGGATATAGGTCATGTAGAATAAGGCATTAATGTGTGCTTAATTGGCTTATTGTAAATGGCTAATAATACTAAGCATGTTAATGAGAAACTTGATTTTCCAACATCTATTTTTGCAAATAATCTTCAATTATTATTTAATCGGATTTTAAAATTAAAAAAAGAACTTTTTGAATATAGCTGTTAAGTACATTATGTTTTGTACTGAGATATTAGACATCACGCATTTAACTGTTTCAAACAAGGCACCCACCTAAAAACATACCAATTATACACTGAAAAACAGCTCAAGAAAAGCACCTCTATTCTTCTCCTGGAGATAGTGATACCTTTCTTGTGCGGGCCCTGCATCCACTGCATCTGAGAGAAGTCGGGCCTGCCGTCGGAGTAGTAGTCTGGTTGGTTGTAGTGACTGAGAGGCACCTCCATGGAGCACAACTCGTTCTTGAACACAGGGTTGCCCCCAGAGTACGTGCACCCGTAGGACTGGCTGGGTGGCCAGGCCTGCTCCATGCTGGGAGGATGGTGGTGTAATGGCTGCGGCTCACAGCGACCGTAACACGGCCCTTCGCCAGCGTACATGCAATACTCGCCCCCAGGCGGCACTGCATATCCCCCGCTTACGCCATGGCCTATGTCATACATGTCTGACATGCAGTAATTCATTACGAAAATCTTCAAAGGCACAAGCACACACACACAAACTACTGAAAAATCTCAAGTTAATGCGACAGAATCGTCTGAGCTCAACGCACTTGAGCAGAATGCGACTAGCGGATTCATTGGCGACATGAAGTCGTGAAGCGAGTTGCGTGGAAACTAAATGGAGGACACCAGCTCTTATATATGGAGAATCCACCCGCCCCACTCGCCCTGCCAAATTGGGTGGAAGATTTCTGAGCACGCTCTCTTAATCTGACACCGGACAAATCCAAGAGGTTTCAACAGCCGGGGGACTCATCCTTGGGCGGAAGGCCGTCATACATGTGCATGACGCACCTTGGAACAGATCAGACCATGCTAATGTCGTCATCAGACCCAGCCTGGCTAAGATGCAGAGATTACAATAACAATCCCAAAAAGCTGACGTTTATTGATTTAAGATGTGAGGCGCTTCAAGCGTTGGTCTTAAGCTGTGATCAGTCATATTGATTGTTATTTGGCTTAATCCTAAATGGAGTGACTCGTGACACATGTGAGGGTTTCAGACATTTACTGATGCATAACAATGACCATGCATTGAATACAATGTGGACCGGTCCTGGCACCAGTCCATTTACTGTCCTATAGAAAACATGCTTTAACACATATACACAAAAACAGAACGCATTCCCACAGCAGATAGAAGATTATTTCGATAGAAGTTTTTGTTTGTTCAAACAAACAGGATGTGCTGATAGTTTGGTCTAGTGTACTAGAAGTCCACTGTATGCATGCATTTTAAGGTGTTGTTTTTACAGTGTAATTATAAATTTAAAAAGTACTGAGTAATATTAATTAATTGCATGTACTTATTATGTGGTTAGTGTTAGGGTTATTTGCAATTATGCATAATTTATTGTTAATAGTGAGTACATGTAACATGTAACAAGGACAACTTAAAATCAAGTGTTCCCATATTTATCATCTAAAAAAATAGGAGTAACACTTTACAGTAATGTTCTATATGTTATCCATATTCAATGCATTAATTAACATTGACAATCGCAATATATTAGTGTTTATTTTAATTTGACAAAGTTCATTAGCACAGGTCCATTGAATAACATTAATAGATACTATTCAAGATTAATAAATGCTTTAAAAGTATTTTTCAGTGTTAATATTAACTAATGTATTGGAACAAATGGAACCTTACTGTAAAAAGTTTACAAATTTGTCCAAATTTGGACAATATTCTTTTGTAATCCTAACAGTATTTCAAATGTGACTACTACATAACAGAAATAAAAGTAACATCAAAAAGTACAAAATCCATTAGTAAACGGTCACCACACACTTTTTTCAGCCAGCAACACAATATATTTTTTACTCTCCCTAGCTTCAGTCACTGTCTACATACTGAATTATCAGTAAAAATACCAAAGTCACCAAAAACAATCTTCAGGAATATACAATAAAAGTGGAGGAAACTGGGTTAAGACAGCTAAAGTGAGCAGCATGTAACAGCTGTTTTTAGTAAGGGCTCCCGAGGCAAAGCCCCTCCATAACACAGCCTGATACCAGTTTAACTTTTTGATGAGGTGACCGTCTCACATAAGCCTAATCTTCATAAAGACTTTAACCGTCAAAAACAACATTCAGACACATTAGCACACATCTGAACAATCGGTCTCTACTCTGTGCTTGAGCCAACTCTCCAAATATTTGAAAGATACATTTGCAGTATATGCGATTTTTAATATGATATCGAATAAAGAATCGTTCTTGAAGTCTTGAAAAGCTGGAAACAACTATTATTAACATATAATGCCTATTGTTAACATATTGGCTTATTATTAGTGGTTATAAAGCACATATTCTGCATGACCATATTATACATCCCTAATCCTTAACTAACTTAGTATTATCGAGTGATAAACAGCAAATTGTGGGTTTATTGAGGCAATAGTCACAGTTAATTTGTTAATAGCAAAAACTGGACCGTCAATGCTATATTGAATTGCTTAATTATTATTGCTTTTATTTATTTATTTTTTTAAACGGAGCACAAATGGCAAAAAAGTGCTCCAGATCATGATAAGTAAACTTCATTAAACATCTACTGTTCTGGATTAAAGCCTGTGCCCTTTGGCAACCCTTCGCCACTTTGGGCATTTCCAACTAATTGCATATGATCATTATCCAATTGTAAAGGATTTCTATTCCCATTAATTAAAATATCCAGGACTGTTAACGTTCTTAGCATTGCAGATGTTAGCTCTCAATATGCAAACCCAGCACATCAGAACAGGTTTAAAACAAACAAACACTGTAGTCGTCAATCACAACGAAGAAGAAAAATGATGAACTTACCAAAAATGCCTAGATTTAAGGTAGAAATGTCCAACAGCCTCCTCAAAACCTCAATGATGACTGATCCATCACAGACCACTGGAGATTCTAAAGTTACCCAATTATAAAGTTTTGTTTTTTTTTCAAGGCACCTCCATAACCTCATCACTTGCTCTTGGTTGTTCGTTTATGTAGGAACTGTGTGTTCAGTTTGGCCGGTCTGAGTGATTATGCACCGACTAGCGTGTTTTCCACCAATTTATTTCCTCTGGGATCAATCACTTGAGGTCCCGGGGTTCAAGGCTGGTCATGTTCAGTTTTCGGATGGTGGCCCTCATAGCACTGGGGATAGGGCCTGGGTTGACATGGCTTCCTGAGCCAGATGTCCCCGGCGTTACCTGAGCAGAGTGCTTCACTGAGGCCACCTTAAAGACACGGCCAGGGTGACTTGAGGGAAAGACCAAAACAATATGCCCTCATCCCTACAAGACTCATACTGATGACTCCCAACAGCACAAACACAAAAGACCCATGGCAAGGGGTTCAAGAATCCAAGCCACAAGCTGTCACTGCAAGAGGCCTTGATCAATACTTTTAGTGATCTAGACATAACTGATCAATAAGGTCACTGATCTAGACATAATTCTGTCACCATTCAGAGCAAACCAAGGGCAGCGATCAATTAACTAATCATCTTAATTTCATAATCCGCGGCAAATAAATACCAGTGTTAGCTTAGGACTGCTGGCAAAATATCTTGATTCAGTGTGCTGGTAAAAAAAGACCGGTAATCTGCAAGAATGTAACTTTTTTTTTTTTTAAGAAAAACAAAGGTAACAATTTAGGATCATACTTCAATTCTCACTATTACAAACCATGCATACAAACTATCACTTTTGTCTCAATAAAACTGTATTTTGCTGCTTATTAATAGTTACTAGGTAGCCATTAGGTTTATGGATGTAGTATATGGTCATTTAGAATATGTGCTTTATAATATTTGATAAATAATTGTCAACAAAAAAACTGCTTTATAAGAATTAATAAACGGCCAATATATTATCAATAGGCATGCAAATGAGTAACTAGTTAATAGTGAGAATGTTTCCTATACTACAGTGTTACCCACTTTATTATAGAGATCAGTTCTCACTATAAACAATAGTTGCTTTTTTGGCACGCTTATTATTAGTGCTTTTAAAGAACATATTCTGCATGGCCATATTTTACATCCCTAATCCTACCCAATGCATAAATTGGACAGCTTAGTAACTATTCATACGTTAGGAACTTGAGGGAAAAGTCATCATTAATAGATTGTTATTGTGTGAACAAGACCTTAAAATAAAGTGTGACCACAATGCATTGCAATGCAACAAAGAAATCTCAGTTAAATGCCTTCCTAGACAGCATTTTAAAGCATAACAAGCACATTTTTAGCATTAGGACAAAAAACGAGCCAAATGCCTTATGAGTTTACCCAAAACATTAAGCAGCATTGCATGTTTACAAAAACATTTCACAAGTCCGCGCTTCCTCATAATCATAATCATGTCCGGGGACCAGCCGGGATAACAGCGGAACCCGAACCCTAGCGAAGGCAAGAGCTCGGCGTCTGGCTTGGTCCCCACATGCCCCCCCGGAGGAAGGTGGGAAGGCAGGAAGGAGTGGGTGGAGAAGGGGTGGAGGAGGGATGCATGAAGACGAAAAGGAAACAGGGTTATTTATAGTAGGTAGGAAGGATTTGATTGGGAAGGAGTAACAAGGAGATTGATTGGATAAGCAATGCAGCCGTAATCGATTCGTCCAGTGCTTCCTCCCGAAACTTATTTGTAAAACATCACTTCACGAGTTTGCGCTTCCTCATAATCATAAAGAATAAAGGAAATTTGGCGTGCTGTCCGGGGGGTCGAGCTGGTAGAATGGCGGACCCTGAACCCTACTGGTTTGAACCCTAGGAAGGGCAAGAGCTCAGCTTGAGAGGACAGCAGCCAAATTTGCTGCCCCCCCTGGAGGAAGGATGCTGGATGGGTCAGCTAAGGGTAATTTAGTTTGCGCGCTCTTTGTGGTTGGACTGGTTCCGGGAAGTTTCAACTGGGATGTGCTAGAAACAGAGTGGACTGGGGAGCTGGTTCACCCAGCGACCTGCTGGTGGAGACAGAAACATGAGTTTGAGGATTGGATAAGAACTTTTTCTCATCTAATCCTCAAGCAAACAATATAACATATGGGTGATTAAATGAGCTATGGTGGGTGGGGATCAGAATCTCTGTGAAGGTAGGGTGGCTGTTTCTGGGGAGACATTAGGCAAAGTTTTTTTTTTTTTTTTTTTTTAGCAGGAGAACTAGGACCTCTGCGGAGGCATGAAGGGGTGGGGTAGCTTTGGGATGAAAGACCTTTGCGGAGGTGGGGAGGGAAGAAGAGGTGGGGAAGCTCTGAGACAAGGAACCTCTGTGGAGGTTAGGAGGAGAAAAGCCTCTGTGGAGGCAGGGTAGGGTAGAATTAGTTAAACCATTACAGTCAGTAAATAATATATGTTCCGTTTCTGACAACAGAAACCATTGGCTAAATAAATCAATGAAACCTGAAAATGGAGTGAATGGGTGCATAAAATACGTTAAGTTAAAGTAAAAATGGAACGTCGTGCTGGCGTCATGGATATGCGATGGCTTATGTTCTGAACGCTTAGACGATAGTACCTGCACTGTCCAGTGTATAAAGACTGTGTCTGTTCCCCTGAGGTCAAAACATAAATTTAATGCACGATCTAGAAAAAAATCTGATCGTAATTAAACCAGGAAAAAGAACAAAATAAATGAACAGAAATAATTTTTAAAGCTTGGACTCCTAAACATTAAATCACTTGCACCCAAAGCAGTTATTGTGAATGAAATGATCACAGATAATAGTTTTGATGTACTCTGCTTAACAGAAACCTGGCTAAAACCTAATGATTATATTGGTCTAAATGGGTCTACTCCACCAAACTACTATTACAAGCATGAGCCCCGTCAGAGTGGTCGTGGTGGTGGTGTTGCAACAATATACAGTGATATTCTCAGTGTTACTCAGAAAACAGGATACAGGTTTAATTCATTTGAATTACCTTTGCTTAATATTACTCTGCCAGATATACAAAATAAATCTCTTGTCTTAGCTACTGTGTATCGCCAGAGCCATATACAGATTTCCTAACAGAATTTGCAGAATTCCTTTCTGAACTATTGGTTAAGGTTAAAGGTTAAAGTAAAACGTATTGCACCATGGTACAACAGTAATACCCATTCTATCAAGAAAGAAACCCGTAATCTTGAGCACAAATGGAGAAAAACTAACTTGGAAGTTTTTAGAATTGCATGGAAAAACAGTATATCCAAATATAGACAGGCTTTAAAAGCTGCTAGGGCTGAGCATATCCACAAACTCATAGAAAATAACCAAAATAATCTAAGGTTTTTATTTAGCACAGTGGCTAGATTAACAAATTACCAGATGCCACCCGATCTAAATATTCCTTCACAGTTTAATAGTAATGACAATGATTTCTTCATTGAAAAAATAGATAACATCAGAAATACAATAACCAATGACTTGCTTTTTGCGTAAGACCAAGGCTGCATCTCATTGCTAGTTTTACTTGATCTTAGTAATACTAACTAATACTAATACTAATACATACTAATAGATAGACTACAAAACTATGCAGGTGTCCAAGGGCAGGCTTTAACATGGTTTAGATCATACCCATCTCATCGCTACCACTTTGTTTATTTAAATGGGGAGTCATCGCAGTTATCACCAGTAAAGTATGGAGTGCCACAAGGATCT
>JAUYWG010000056.1:840405-851736 GCA_034779775.1 Enteromius afrohamiltoni | reverse complement strand
ACACCAAACTCAACATTATGTTGTTATAAGTTTCCCTGCAAGTGTAAGCATTCATGCTATATTTTGGCTACAAATAAAAGTGTTAAAAAAAAGTCATAGCTTGGATGTGAGGGATCCCAAGTGATTTTCTGAGCCCTTTTCACTCACTTTGGAGTGTACAGTTTTTGAAGGGTGGGCAGGGAGATGATGGTAATTGGGGGAGAGCAGGAGGGGTTTCTCCTGAAGTCAAATGAAGTCATTAATGAAACCCATCTTATTTGACACTGACCTGGCATTAATCAACGACATCCTGATCTCTTGCGACTCACTAGTCAGGTCTGAAGCCCGGGAAAGCGAAGGGAGGTGACTGGTACACACGCCACCTCTTTGTAGACGGGGAGAATGATTTCTTGGAAATTGATCCAGCGGATTCCCAACAATCAGTATATTCCATGCATGTAGCAGCTCTAGCACGCACCCCACAATGAAGCGGCCAATCCCCCTCAAGTAGGCATACGCAAGGTAGACAATTCAACTCGGTCAAGAGTAGCTTGATTTTAATCGCAGAACCTCCACGCCTTCCCTGTCTTTTGCAGCGCTTCCTTCCCAGAGGACCAGGCAGATAGTCTGGTATAATTGCCAGAGGAGTAGCAAACTGTGCACCACATTTAGAGTCATGCAATAGCTCTTCAGTGATGTCTTTGTTGAATAGTGTATGATGATCATAAGTTGAAAGTGAAGAGGCATTTTGTAAAATAGCATATATAAAACATATTAAAACAAACAAATGTGTCAGCACAACAGGCAGAGAACAGCAGTCCTTACACACTGGCACCATCTTCAGATCCAAATATTATGAGACATCAATTAAATTCAAGTAGCCTCTTTCAAGGGCCCCTTGATGATCTCTGTGCGTGTTTGGTTTGCGATTCAGAGAACTCATCATCATGGTTTTAAACCCCAAAACACAAACGTTTTATGACTAAAGCTTCTTAACTAAAGCGGAGGCAAACAAAGACAAACACAGCACTTGAACAACAGATCTGTGAGTTCAATGACAATGAACAAGAGTTGGGAACATCAACTCGGATAAAGTGGGGAAAAAAACAGCAGCACAGATTTGTTCTTTAGCCAACAACGTGGCAAAATCCACTGGGCTCACCATCTTGATTCAGTGCTGTATCTTATTCTCATATTAGAGCAACAGAGAAACAATGTGAAAACACAGAGGCATGTCCCATACAAGTCACAACAAGAAACTTAAATTGTGGGGTGTTGTAATAAAGATACAAAAAAAATGTTTTATTCATGTACTGCCTTTCCCAAACTTAAAGTTGCTTTACAATAAGTAATTAAAGGGATAGTCCAAAACTCTTTCATCATCTACTCAATTACCCTGCTGTCTTAGATGAGTATGACTTTCTTTCTTTCTCACGAGCACAAAGATATACACAAATATATTCCATCTTTGTAAATCCATCAAATTTAAAGTGAACTGGACCTTAAGCTGGTGAGTAAGTATACAATAAGCGGCAGCTCAAAATTAGATGAAAATGCTTGGTGATGCCAAAAAGAGGTCAAAAGAGAATGGCTGACTGACTTCTCACAAACTTGAAAAAACATTCCTTTTTTTGGTTGATTGATGTAATAATTCCACAACATATGCTGGATTGAAAAATGGCTCTCCAGGCACTAAACCAAAAAGTACCACTTTTCACACGCTATTTAATGCAGTGTCCAGCTGAACACCTTTTATATCTTATACTTTTGGGGTTCCTTGAACAACACTAAATTATGAACACAAAATCATAGTGCATGATTTGTAGACTAATACATTTTCACATTTACATCACATAAATAATCCAAAGATAAAGGGCGAAAGTTTGTGATGGAGAAACTGTGTGACCCAAGCGTGAAGACTTTTACATTACTATATTACCCCACAAAATGGGGTTCCTTGAACAATACTAAATTATGATCTCAAAATCATAGTGCATGATTTGTAGATTAATACATTTTCACATTTACATCACATAAATAATCCAAAGATAAAGGCGAAAGTTTGCGATGGAGAAACTGTAGCCCAAGCATGAGACTTTTACATTGTAGCTAAAGAACAGATTTCAGACCTCACGCAGCCAGTAAAAGTGGGAAAGTGGGACCAGATCAAAGTACTGTAGAATATTCTGAAACCAGTGAAGCATGCCATTAGAAAGCTGATCAAACAATAAAAAAAGGCAAGACCAGACAAGCATTCCTACATGGACAATTTTACAAGCCAAGCAAAGCAGCAGCTGACAAAGGGAACAAAACAAGCAGGACAGGACATTCAACGGGCAAAGCACTTTAGTGAAATCCTAAATTAACCTTGACCAACAGCAGAGGCAGATAGACAAGAAGCAGAGACTGATTTAGATGTTAAAGGGGCAATATGATGTTGCTAAAAACACATTATTTTTCACATATTGTAAATTAAGATTATCCTCTAAGCCCTGCCTTCCGAAATGGGCCAATTTGTACAAAGCGCATTGTACTAAAAAAAGCAAGGTGTGCTCTGATTGGCCAGCTATCCAGTGCGTTGTGATTGGCTGTATACCTCAAGCGTATTGCCACTTATCATAGCGTGATGCCCCAGCACTATGACACCTAAAACAATAAAACATTATAAACAAGGCATTTGTTTCATCCAGTACAGGCGGAGACATAATTACTGATTACTAACTAACTACTGATTACTAATGTTTTTGACACCTGAGCTTCCGGATGAGCGAACGCTGGCGCGCATTGCTGCCGCTGCTCACCTATGACTACCCGATCTGATTTAGAAAAGCTTGAACTTTTATTTTGGTTTTATACCTCAACGAATTTTAAAATCACAGGCATACCTGATTGGCTTTGTTCGGCTGTTCACTTGCCGAGTTTCTCTGTTGTCCTGCTTCGGCTAGCTTCTCTGGACCTGCTCATCTTGACGCCCTGACTACCAGAATCCTCGTCTAGCAATGTGGACTGGCAGGATCGGTATCCTTCCGAGTCACATGTACTCACCTGTTTTCTGTGACTCTGTGATGACATTTTTTGATGAGAAAATTCAGAAGATTTACCTCAACTTTGACCCTCCACTCCCATTGTCCAATCAGTTCTTTATTTGCCTACACTTTCCTTCTCCTCTTTCCGTCTCCCCACTACCTCTGAAATTACTGAGATTATTTGTAAGTCTAAGCCATCCACCTCTATGCTAGATCCTCTTCCCACAGCTCTCGTTAAAGTCTGTCTATCTTCTTTGGCACCTTTCATCACTACCATCATTCACCTGTCTCTTTCCACTGGAACTGTCCCTGCTTCCTTTAAATTTGCTGCAATTACCCCAATATTAAAAAAACACGTTGCTGGTCCTACTAATTTCAATAACCTCTGTCCTATATCCAAAAAAACCTTTCCTATCAAAAGTCCTTGAAAAAATAGTAGCCATTCAACTAAATTTTAATTTATCACATAATAACCTATACGAACAATTTCAATTTCCTCAACATAGCACAGAAACTGCTCTTATAAAAATTAATAACCACCTTTTAATGGCAGCTGATTCTGGTTTACTCTCCATCCTCATCCTTCTCGACCTGAGTGCAGCCTTCGATACAGTTTGTCACACTACCCTCCTCAATAGACTAATCTCCAACGGAATTTCACATATACCGCTTGATTGGTTTAGATTCTATCTTTCTGGCCGCACTCAAGTTTGTACAGCTTAAATCCAATTCATCCCATTCTTCCCCTGTTATTTCAGGTGTGCCCCAGGGTTCTGTACTGGGACCCCTTCTCTTCATCATTTATCTTCTTCCACTTGGCAGTATTTTTAGAAAATTTAACATTAATTTTCACTGTTATGCTGATGACACTCAACTATACATTTCTAGCAAACCCACTTCCAGCCTCTCACCCTCCTCCCTTAATGGCTGTTTGATAGAATTAAAAACCTGGTTTTCTTCTAATTTTCTCAAATTAAATACTAATAAAACTGAGGTTCTCCTCATTGACACAAAATCAATTTTAAATCAAAACAAAGTTTTTCTCTAATTATTGATAATTGCTCTGTGTCCCTCCAATCAATCTAGAAGTCTGGGTGTCATTCTTGACAGCACTCTTTCTTTTCAGTCCCATATCAATAACATCACCCGATCTGCATATTTCCACCTTCGCAATATAAACCGTCTTCGTCCATCTCTCACCCCCCGCACTACTACCATTCTTGTCCATAGCCTGGTTACATCACGGTTGGACTACTGCAATTCTCTGCTCTATGGTCTCCCTCACAAAACTTTGCATAAGCTACAACTTGTCCAGAATTCAGCTGCCCGCATTATCACCAGAACCTCATCTGTACAACACATTACTCCCATCTTGCAGCAACTACATTGGCTTCCTGTTAAATATCGTATCTACTTCAAAATCCTTCTGTTGATAGTCTGTCACATAGTACGGCCACATTTTTTATTAATATTCAAACCTCTGATGCATTTCAGCAGCCAATAAAGATATGCAATCGTAAACGGACCAATAAAAGCAGTGATATCTAAACCAGGAAAAACTGACGAAGAACATTCTAACTGGAACTACTTCATGTTTATGACTATGGCGATTCATGCAGGTATGTGTTACTCCGCAGCAGTGACAGCCTGACCAGGATACAATAGTTTGATTATAAGCACTTATTAGTGTAATTTATTAGAGTGACTTATTCTGTGACACTTATTCTGTGACTCTGTGATGACATTTTTTGATGAGAAAATTCAGAAGATTTTCCTCAACTTTGACTCACCCTCCACTCCCATTGTCCAATCAGTTCTTTATTTGCCTACACTCTCCTTCTTCTCTTTCTGTCTCCCCACTACCTCTGAAATTACTGAGATTATTTGGAAATCTAAGCCATCCACCTCTATGCTAGGTCCTCTTCCCACAGCTCTTGTTGAAGTCTGTATATCTTCTTTGGCACCTTTCATCACTACCATCATTCACCTGTCTCTTTCCACTGGAACTGTCCCTGTACCGTATATATTCGGGATACGAAAAATCTGCGACTTGAAAGCAGAATTCATGATGTACGTGCTCATCATATATATTTAGCAAATTTTGATCAAAGAAAAAAATCACATATTGCTGCTTTAAGCCAAAGAGCACTATGTTGCGGTGCATGAATATTGAGGTACTGCGTCTCACTCTCTCTTCTCTCCTCGCATCCGCCTCTTGTCATTCACACAATCTGAATGTCCACACAGGATTACAGGTATTCCGCATATATTTAATAATTCCCATGCAAGTGTGGCTAACTCTTTATTGTAACATGAGAACACAGTCCTGTAATGGCAGAAAACTGGCTGGGAAGTCCTAGTTAGGGCTAACAAACAGAAATTAACTGTCCTCTCTCCTATATTGTGTGTGCTTGGACTGTGTGCAGCCACCATTTCTCTGTGCTTTTAAAATAGATATAATTTCCCTTTAGTCCAGTATTAAACTTTGTAAAAAGTAAAAATTAACTTTGTAAAAATCAACTAGGGATGCTCATTTCAGTTATTTCTCGTAACCGACAACTGACGCTCATTCACCGATTATTAACTAACAACATTATTTAAATGATTTGAATTAAATTAGAAAGGATAAGCGCCTGTGACCCGTTAAAAATAGTAATATTTGTTTTCTGCGGATTCATTGTACATGCACAAAAACTAGCAAACAACAGAAGACCGAGATTCATATGATCATATCTATTTCATATCATACTCCTGCAGCACTTTTGCGACCAGAGAAGAAAACATCAAAAAGTATAAATAGGCCTGTACGAGAAACATATACGTTAGCTATTTTACCAAAATAATTAATCAAGAAAACAAAAGAAAAATTTAGCAACAGTGTCCCAATTAATATTGAAGATGGCAACGTCCATAAAAGTCATTTTCTGACATGAAAGGAGTCCAATCGAGGCACGAGTTCTTTCATCAAACCTTCATTAACTGACAGCAGCTTTGGGCGGAGAGCGGAGCATTTGAATCGCCCACAGAACACAAAACTGACGGGAGCGGCTCCGGTGGAAAACTGCCGAAATCTAATAAAACCCAAAACACACATAAAAACACGTAACACCCTGTAGATGCACGTCTGTGCAGAAGAGTTGCTCTCTTTAGTAGTGTATGACGTATAACAGTTGTCCACTCCTGTTCCGTTCACACAGTGCGTGTGATCCGAGAATGCGGTTGTGAGTCTTAAACATTTACAGGTGAGTTCTGTTACAGAACGCGGTTGCCACTCCCTGTATTAGGACTCAAGTAGCCTGCCTACAGGACTGACCACTGGATTCTGCTGCTGTGTGAATGTGGCCAATAAAATGCAAAAATAAAATAAAAAATAAAATATTTTTTTGTCAACATAATTCTATATAGGCTACGAGTAGGTAAAAGACTAAAATAAATAATATAATGACCTTTTAAATATAAACCATTTAACTGACTGTATTAATCGGTCAAAATTCATATCGGTCGGTTAACAGTTAAACGGTTAAAATATTATCAACCTAATAGTTCAACGCCTGGCCAATGAAAATGCTACTGAAAATTGTATTGGCTGTAAGTAAAATGACCAGAAAGTCTTTTAATCAAACTTTAATTTCTTTACAATGCAAATATGCTAGAAATGCTTTGAAATGGGATATTTGTATGATTTGTACATATAAATATTCTAATCTGTACAGACATTAGGTCAAAGCCAAATCTGATATTTAATTTATCTAAAACATTATAAATGGCTCTTAAGTTAAATCACTGCTGTCATGTTTTGAATACCTCAACTAAATCGAGGCCATTTGTTTTATAATTTTATTACAGCCTTTTATTTTTTTTGAAGTTATGCAGTTTGAAATTTAAAATCATTACTCTTGTTCTGTAAGCTTTTGTGACGAAGTTACTCTGTTTTGTAAAGATACAAATACAGATACAGAATGAGTGAATGTTTAACCTTTTCGGTGGTGAGTTTAAAATATTCCAGCAGTCCCCCCCAGAGTGAGTTTTTTTTAGGCGACTTATTTTAGAACGTTCGGCCTTACTGTTTCCATGTCGACACTTCTTGCTTGTCACGTGACACACGCGAGCACAATAACGCTGTAAGACTTTTATTGCTTTTATTTAGTTTTTACTTTTTTATTTAAAATATTCACAAACTTGCTTATCGTGTTGTGAATAATGTGATATTCCGATTCCCAAAAATATGTAAATAAATGTATTTTGTCGTTTAAACATCTTGATCGTGATCTGTAACATTAGATCTCAGTAACGCGAAAGCTCAGATTGTACTCCCAGGAGCACGGAAAGAAAAATCCCATACCACTTAACAGGTTGAGAGATTTTTGTAATGGTAATTGATCAAAATGTACAGTGGGTACGGAAAGTATTCAGACCCCCTTAAAGTTTTTACTCTTTGTTATATTGCAGCCATTTGCTCAAAAATCATTTAAGTTCATTTGTCCTCATTAATGTACACACAGCACTCCATAAGAGCCTTGGTGAGAGAGGTCAAGAAGAACCCAAAGATCACTGTGGCTGAGCTCCAGAGATGCAGTCGGGAGATGGGAGAAAGTTGTAGAAAGTCAACCATCACTGCAGCACTCCACCAGTGGGGACTTTATGGCAGAGTGGCACAAGCAGAACGGAAGCCTCTCTTTCAGTGCAAGACACGTGAAAGCCCACATGAAGTTTGCTTAAAAAAAAAACTCCTGAAGGACTCCAAAATGGTGAGAAATAAGATTTTCTAGTCTGATCAGACCAAGATAGAACTTTTTGGCCTTAATTCTAAGCAGTATGTGTGGAGAAAACCAGGCACTTTTTCAGCGACAGGGACAGGACAACTCGTTGCAATCGAGAAAAAGATGAATGAGGCCAAGTACAGGGATATCCTGGAAGAAAACCTTCTCCAGAGTGCTCAGGACCTCAGACTGGGCCGAAGGTTTACCTTCCTACAACAAAATGAGCCTAAGCACACAGCTAAAATAAGGGGTGGCTTCACAACAACTCTGACTGTTTTTGAATGGCCTGATTTAAACCTAATTGATCTTTCAAACCTCATGTGATATTTCAATTTTTCTTTTTTAATAAATCTGCAAAAATGTCGACAATTCTGGGTTTTTCTGCCAATATGGGGTGCTGTGTGTACATTAGTGAGGAAAAAAATGAACTTAAATGATTTTAGCAAATGGCTGCAATTAAACAGGGTAAAAACTTTTAGGGGGTCTGAATACTGAATACTCACTGTATATACAAATAAAAGCTTTTATGAAAATCATATAAAGTGAACATGTCTTTTTAGAAAACTTAAAACATAGGTTTTTAGAGCATGCATTCATGATTGGAGAAACGACAAACACCACTACCCTTCACTGCTCAAAACTCGCTTTTGAACAGTAAGTGAAATATTCTTTTAATAAGAAAACATTACTTAAAGGTTGTGAAGGTTCTGAAGTGCCAGACTGTCCTTGCAGAGTTAGAATTGCCCCATAGACACTGTGTACAGCCAGCATAGGCTACTCTCCATAAATGTGCTGAACACACTCTGATATTTATGTTGAACTGTTCTGGAACCGCTGCAAGTTGACAATTATCGGTACCTGTGAAGAGGTCACCAGAAGAAGATCACTGCAGAAAAACCTGGGAAGATCAGGACTTAAATGAACTGCAACGGGGAACATTTCCCATCAACGGCACCAAATTCACTTGTTAATTCGAAAGAGGAATGCTTATGCTTATATTAGCCTGTCTGTCTCCTCCTTAACTTGAGGTTACCATACATAGCCTGCCGGATCTGGTTTGTATGCATACCAGATGGTTGACCTACACTCAGAAACCAACAGAGCACTGCTTTTAAATTTCAGCGAAAACCACAGCAATTACAAAAGCGACAGATCCTCAGTGAAGTCCTCAAAGTGCTCAGTATAGATCCTTTTAGCTTTATGAAACCCATGAACACCTGAAGCTAGGAGCTAGGACCACAAGTTTCCACTGTAAAAAAATAAATAGGAACCATACAAAATAAGACAACTTGACTCAGTAAGACTTTTAAGAGTAGTTTTTCATTTTTATAGTTCTTCTCAGTAAAGACACTTTCTTTAGCTAATGTAAATTTGTTTGTTCATGCAATTCTGATTTGACAACTCACAAGACTAAATCATCCAGAAAAAAAGTGTTTGAACATTCTTTAGGCCTAAAAAACATAGACACACTAACTGGAACTGTGTACTGGAAAATATGCAGTTTCATTTTTTACAGTATATAGAGAGACAAACTATTATTGTGCATGTGACCACTTATACTGTATAAAAAAAGTCAGCTCCACCTTAATTTTCATCCCACTGGCCAGACTTCAGTTCCTCTTTTCCCACATAATACCGAAAGACTATTAACATTCAGTAATGTTATTGATTGACTGCACTGGCGCTATTGGATGAGTACAAAACAATGAAATAAATCAACTAACTTGAGTTGAATTTTGACAGTGTTCTCTTTTTAGAGCTGCTTCACAGCAAAATGTGTCTCATATTAGATTAGATTAGTTTACGTCATGGATTATTTTATATTAGTGTTTATTAATATGAAGTTGCTTTGAAACAATTTGTTTTTTTATAAAGCAATGTACACTAAAGGTGACTTCACTTGACACCGAATACCCCTAAGCCGTCACCAATTAAAGGCGCTGTAGAATACAAAACTGTATTTACCTAGGTATAGTTAAATAATAACAGTTCTGTACATGGAAATGACATGGAGTCTCAAACACCAATGCTTCCTCTTTCTTGTGTAAATCTAGTGGACAAAAAAAGGACTGAAAAACAGGCAAATCTGAACTGTGACCTTACAGTCGGGATCACTACGCCCCCATATAATGTATATGTTCTAGACCAGCCGCCAGCCCAACCTGCACAGACGAATCATCAGAAGTTCTGACAAGGACAATAGCGATGTTCCAGGCTGTGCAGGGGATGTGCAGAGCAGGGATGGGTTGATGTCTATATTTGAAATGGCACGAAAAGAAAATAACCCATTCTAATATAATAACGTAAGCCACTAAAGGGACATTAGCTTAAATTGTTAGATTACAGTATATACGATTTAACATACCACAAAAACGGAGTAAGGGGAGATGACTGAGAATGATGCTGAATGATTTATATATCCTGTGCTCCACTGACAAGCATCTGATCTTGTAAAATGTGTTATAAGTGCTGACGGTCATTAGGATAAACAGAGTGCGTGCAATCACTAAAGTGAAACTAAACGTGATTGTTCATATTAACAGCGGTTCCCTGATGTCGCATTTTATATACAGTATAATTATCTAACTGTGTGAAAAAGTATATATATAAATATATATTTCCACCCTGTTCTTTCCTGCTATGCGAGCTACTGAAATTAGATGTACTGTGAAACAGCCAATCAGAAGCTCAATCAGAGCTCAACATTATTATTCATGACCCTTCCAAGACAGATTCCATTCTGAAGATAAATACTAGGGTTGTAAATGGACATGTAAAACTTTTTCAGGAGATTTTTTGCTAGATGACAGAATGTCACCTACCTTACAAATATATATCAGAGAAAATTTCTAAAATATTATATCAATACATTCTATGCCACCTTTAAAGGTGAACTGATGACAGCATCATTGAACACAACGAGAGGCAAACAGTAAACAAGGCAAAAACGACTACATGTTCTTTTTAAAAGTGATACAGCATTAAAGCGATTGTTCACCCAAAAATGAAAATTTGTTTACCTCCTGGGCATCTAAGATGTAGATGACTTTGTTTGTGTTGCAGTCCATCAGTCAACAGGCGCACAGTATTTGAGTAAAAAAAACAAAAAAACATGGATAGACAAATCCAAATTAAACCCTGTTGCTTGTGACCATACATTGATATCCTTAGACACGAAACGATCAGGTTGTTCGAGAAACTGAACAGTTTTTATATCATATGTGACACAACAACGTGCTCTGGCACACAGATATGTACATAGATGTATATAAAGATCCTTACGTATCGCTGTCCATAGTCCGTGACATGTTATCTATGTATATACAGGCCCTTTTAAAAAAAATTGCATATTGTGATAAAGTTCATTATTTTCTGAAATGTACTGATAAACATTAGACTTTCATATATTTTGAATAATGAATAATGAATCTCGGTTTACATTGTTCAGGGAAGATGGCAGACAGCGTGTGTGGCGTCGTGTGAGTGAGGGCTTTGCTGATGTCAATGTTGTGGATCGAGTGGCCCATGGTGGTGGTGGGGTTATGGTATGGGCAGGCATCTGTTAT
>JAUYWG010000056.1:794532-804652 GCA_034779775.1 Enteromius afrohamiltoni | reverse complement strand
TGATTTGTGAACAATGTTTGAGAGAAATGGTAATATTGTGTATCTGGAATGAATTTTAGACCTTTAAGTCCATCTCAGGAAAAAACGGAGCAGAAACAAAGGTGTTGCGTTTATATTTTTAATGAGTGTATATTTTATATATATAAATTAATAATAATAGTAAAATAAATATAAATACTGTAAATAAATAAATACATAAATGAAGACACGCTAGTAAACAAACCAACAAAAAAGCAGCAAACAACATTACTTATTAAAGTGGGGTGGGCACCAGATGCACAATAACACCATGCCCCCTGTCCCAGACTTCTGCACTGGGGGGTATAGCCCAGCCACCCCCCTACAACATTACATAATAAAATCAATCATACGAGTCAATTTACGTTTGAATTCTGTCATTTGGTTTTTAAAACAAGCAGGTTTAATTGAGGTATATTTATCTTATCCTTTGATTCCCAGTTAAGCAGAATTGTCTTTTTGGCAATGGTTAGTACTGTAAGAAGCATGTAGGTTTTTTTCACGTCCATATTAATATTTGTAAGATCCCCAAGCAAACACAATGAGGGGGAAGCAGGAATAGAATGCCCTAGTTGTGTTGTTAACTCTTTACAGACCTTCTGCCAAAATATATTGACCGGTGTGCAGTTCCAAAAAGCATGCATATTATTATTCTCTGTACCATTCTTACAACTTCCACATATGCTAGTCTTTTTAAAACCAATATGGAACATCCTTTGTTCTGTGTAGTGAATTCGGTTTATAGTTTTATACTGTATTAGTTGAAGGTTGGGGTTTTCAGTCATTCTAAATATGTTTAAACAGATTTGTGTCCAGAAATTAGTGTCTGGCTTGATATGCAAGTCCCTTTCCCATTTGGTGAAAGGAAGTATGTATGTCATGTTAGATTCGGCTAGGTATACATAAATTTTAGAAAGTAATTTTTTAGGTAGTAATTTTAGAAAATTTGTTATTATAGGTGCAAGCTCTAAGTTGGATTGCTTAATGCTAAATTTTGTATAACTGACTTAAGCTGAAGATATTCTAAGTATTTGTTTTTATCAATATCATAATTTTCTATTTTATCAAACAAAATCATGTGATTCCCCTGAATAATGTGTTCTAAGCACCGTATTCCTTTATAGAAATTCATTTTTTAATTAAGCAGAATATCAGGGTTATTCCATATGGGTGTCCGCTTATATGGGAACAGTGGAAGTCTTTTCATTTTAAAGAACTCCCACCAGGCCATCAAAGATGTACTAATAGTAATACTCTTAAAACAGTCATGTCGTCTAAGGGCTTAACTTATGTACAGCAAATCCTGGATATTAATATGACAAGATAAGGTTTGTTCAATATCCAACCAGGTTTGGTCTAAACAATTTTGTGTAGTCCACTTTATAATATATATCAATCTATTTGCAAGAAAGTAATTGTAAAATATTGGGAGTTCCAGTCTTTTGCAAAAGCACACGGCTTTTGGATTTCTGTAGTGTTTTTCGACTTATTCAAGGTGGCTTAAATTTCCATAAAAAAGTCCAGTGACTGAAACCAAGTCTGCTGGGGTTGATTTGGAACCATTGAAAAGATAGAGTTAATTTTTGGCAGAATCATCATTTTAATTGTTGCTACTTTTCCCATAAGTGATATTGGTTAAGTACTCCACCGGGTTAAGTCATCCTCAATCTTCTTTAATAAAGGACTATGCTTTAATCGTATCATATCTGATACCTTATTGGAGATGTTAATACCCAGATATCTAATATCCCCCCCATTGTAAGTGTATATTTGGAAGGACAGTTGATTTTCCCCAATTAATAGAATAATCTGATACAGATGAGAATTTATCTAAATTTATAAGTGTTATAGGACTTGAGATCTCTTATAGGACTCTTATAGAATTGTGATTAGGCATTGAAGATGGTCCAAAATATTTGTCTTTTCTTGGTAAAGCTGTGGTTTCATGTCACAATTGCTTCTTTGTTGTCTTTTTCATCCTCATCATGTGTAGGCTTTTTAGTATTTCACAGTACCTCCAAATCGCCATATGATACTGTACCATCACAGTACCACAGCAATTTATCATAAGCGATTCAATATCTTTGGTCTTGCATATGATGACAAACAGGAATTTGAATGAGAAACCTCATTCTCCATATGCATGGAAGAGATCTGATCTGACACATGGTCATGCTCACTACAGACGCCTGAGCACATACACCACATCAAAACAAAGAACCAAAGCTCAGTGCATGAAGAGTTCAGCATTTTTACACTAAAGGATTTTTAGAAAAACTGAAAACAAAGGATTTCCTATCAAAGTCATTTGTGGCTAAACATAGAGCTGTGCAGTTTGTGTTCACTTACTAAAAATGTATTGTCAATTAAACAATACATCAAACAACAATGCAAGGAATGTGACTGGATTTATACAGAGCTGTTAAATATATAAATGTGTTCCTGCTCATATTAGCATTTACAATCAATCACGGTTCAAATTCAGCCAAACAAGGGCAAACGCACTCAATGCCAAACCAACCCTGTCTCTAAGCAACTCAGCCTACTTCAATCTGTATGCATTCACTAACTGCTAATTCACAGTTTTCTCTAATGAAGAAAAACTAACCCTTTTGGAAGATTCTGTTGGTACATTTTCTTTTAGAACTTCTAATGGAGATGTGAAATAATGGAGCATCCAAAAAACAAATCCAAGAAAACAGGATCAAACATAACCTTTAAATAACACACTGTTCAGAAACAAAAACACATTTTCTCTTCAGTTTTCCTGGAATTATGGAGCAAAATTTTGTTTTGATGATTTGTTTTCTGATTTGTTCAGATTCCCTTCAAATCTAACTTGCTTGATGTGGCTCATAGTGCTGGAATCCCAGTCAAAGCGAAAACAAACAGCCCATTCTTTCTAAGCAGCTCAAACAATTGCTACTGTAAACAACAGCATTTTTCTTTACTTCTTTCTTCCAAGTATCCTTTTCAGGGTCTTGACAAAGTCAAACAGTTAAATGCAAATGTCAGTGTATGTTTTTGATTCTAAGTGTGAACTAGTGCTGTGCGATTTAATCGTGGATTTATTCATGCACATTTCGTCAGTAAAGCTGGTTCTTTGATTAGCGATAAATTTCAATCAGCTGTTTTTAAAATGAGCGGCAGTTGAAACAGAGCAATAGATCACTGGTGAGGTACGCAACATCGTCTTTAAAATCTGAAGCAACTAATTTCAGATTTTGAACGCGATATTGCGTAGCTCGTCAGCTGATTGATTTACCGCTAATCAAAGAACCGCTTTACTGACTAAATGTACATGAATAAATCCACAATTAAATCGCCCAGCGGCAAGGAACCAAGACCCCATCCATGAGAGAATGTGGAAAAAAAACCTTGGGAGAAACCAAACTTAGTTGGGGGCCAGTTCTCTGGCCGGATGCCCAGCACCTAATTTCTAGTTAAATTTTAGGTGCATGTCAGATTGTGCAAAGTGTGTGTGAGTGACAGTATATGGTTTCCGACCATTCTGACCATAGAGTAATTGTTAAAGGAGTCATACGACGGTACATGCACTTTTTCAAGCAGTTTGGACTAAAATGTGTGTTGGGACTGTGTGTAACACAACAATCCTACAATGACAAAAATCCAAATATTTTTATCAAATTAAAAGAAGAATACGTTGCCCCTTCTGAAATCAAGCCATTATGCATGTCGGTGTGATGTCACACCACTCCCACAAGGGTTGATTGACAGCAGCGTGTCACACAGACTGAACTGGTGTCTTACCTCAGACCCACCCTGAGTGAGCCGTCATCAGACCGGGACGCAGAGACAGGACTCCTAAGCGATTCAGGTGTTTTGTTGTTTAATGTATTAACGAACATAGCCGTAGTCATTTACCCCCGACATCTGAGTGACTGATGATACAGGAGTAACGTTATGTTTGGTTCTGAAGGGAAAACGTGCCCTTGATCAACCAAAATGCGTTTATGTTCGCGCGAGTGATTCTTGATCCAGCATCACCTACAGAAGCAGTGAGTATAATGTCTTTTAATGGATATTTGCAAATTGTCTTTCCTAATAATTTGCTAATTAGCAAGTTTCACTATGAATACGACAAAAAAAAAAAAGATCCTCTGAGTGCGCCTCAGAAAAACGCGTTTGAATTCACGCTTGTTTTTACTTTCACTTTGTGATCGTGCAAACTGTGTATGGACTGTTTGATCAGGCACACAAGCCTGGACCGAAGGTAACTAGTCTGTTTTGTTTGTTTATCGGACTTGTTACAAACCTTCTACAAACGCAGCTAACGAAGAGTAATGAAGTTGGACTCTCAGGTTATTATGATGTGGGATCAGTTTTCCATACATTTATTTGTATCGACCTGCCACCCTATTTTTTCTTCGTCGAATAAACATGAGCACGTAATGCACATATAAAAATAAAAAATATAGCACTGTATTTTCTAAAGGAAGACTGTCTTTAGTAGACTGTCTTCATTTCATAAAAAAAAAACAAAAAACATTTTATTATTAAAATGTATAGATAAACAGAAAAATCTAATCACGAATACACATTATATACATATAGGCTAAATATAGGCCAATTATAAAAAAAAAAAAAAAAATTTAAAAAGATGAACGCGGTGCAGTATAAGCACATTCCCACATCTGCGCCGGTGCGCTCTCACCTATGTTTGCGGTTGAATACAAATAATCACAATTGATGGACAACTAGGCTATATCAGGGAAAATACATCAGCACAACCTGGTGTAGAGAAAGAAAAACAAAAAAAAAAACAAGATGAAGCCGCTGCTTCAATTTCAGGTAATACGTTTATAATACTGTGAAATATTTTTAGTTAGTAGACTAATGTGTTTTATTGTCTGTGATTTCACTAACAACAACAACGCATTTGATTAATTGCAGTTTCCATGATGTAAAATGTATTATATAAAAACAACGAGGCAATATATGGTATAGGGTTTAATTATGGTTTAATTGAATAACACAGTAAAAATACATAATGTAATATAATACCTGCAAAGGGCACCAAAGGCCTGCTTCATTTACAGAACGATCCAATCTTTATTTAATATTCACCAAAGATTTAATTTAAATATCCACTTAATTTATTATAATTTATTTTTTAACTTGGCTTTTTGTAATTAAAATGTTTATTTAATTTATTCAATAAAAATGTGGATATTTTATTTTTGATTTCTGAATGCTTAAGACCATAAAATCAATCACACTATAATAATAAAATCATATAGTTTCTGTCTTGGTCTACAATTGTAATTTATAAATAATACAATGTAATTACAATTAATTTATTTACTTTTATATTTATAGAACGTTCTATTTTGACCAGGCTAGTAGGTGTTTTTTGTTTTGTTTTTTTGTGAGGGAGGGGGCACAACAATACTATTTTGCTTAGGGCACCCACTTGTTCAGCAGTGGCCCTGCATATTCTACACAAGTGCATACAAATTTCTGTTCAGTTAGAACCAAATATTTGAGTTGATTGTAATTTGACTATTTTATACAGATGTTGTAATTTGTGTTTTGACATTTTTTTGATTGATGTTTTGTTTCCTTTACAATATAATACATTAAAAATAATCTATTTTTTTCCTTCAGGCTACTTAAATTTATTTTGGGCTACCAAAAACTTAAGTGTGCCTGCCCAGGGCTACCAGAGATTTTGAAATTTTGCGAGCCCTAAACACTGGCAAAGTCTTTGCTGTCTTTTCCTGCCACATCCATGCTATCAGAGTGTCTGTTTTCAGCAGCAGGAAACATTGCTTCAAAGCGGAGGGCTAGCCTCAGTTCTGAGAAAGTTGACATGCTTTCCTTTCTTCATTGCAACTGCACGCTCTTCTAAAGACTTGCACACACACATTTATCAAAAAACATTTATTTTCTCATGAATATATTGACTTAAAGCAGTCAGTGGGAAACCATGTCCACTGTCCACGTTTTTGCTTTGTAAATGCCACAAAGCATGTAGTAAAGGGTTATGTTATGCCTGAACTGTTTTGAAACCTTTAGTTGTAAAGGTTTAGTTGTACAACGTGAAGGCAGTGTTTTTGTATTATTAATGTATGCCTTAGTTTTGATACTTTAAAAAGTCATTTTAAAGTTATTTGCATGTTTTTGCATCTCAGAAAATGCTTCATTTTAAACTCAGATTTTAATCTCAGTCAAGTTTATTGTAATTTTTCACAGCTCAAGAAAAGACTCAATGAGAAGTAACTGTTTATTTTTGAAAGAAAATATTGTTTGCATGCATTGCATGCTATTAGGGGTGGCACGGTTCGCAAAACCTACGGTTCGGTTTGTATCACAGTTTTAGGGTCACGGTTTTCGGTTCTGTACGGTTCTTGTTATTTTTTTCTTTTAATCTTTAACACTCCAGAAATATACTTCAGCATGGCTTAATTATCCACAATATAAAATTTTTTGTATATCATTGTAATCATTCATAAACTGAATTGGATGCGTGTTGCACAAAACTTGCATACAGTCGCAGTTATATCTATAGTTTTATTTCCGCTGTCATCATAGGTAATAGAGCGTGGATCGGGCCGCATTTTTCTGTTCGAGCCCAGCCTGCGTCCGACAGAGCTGTAACTGAATTCTTTTTCTTATACTAATGACACATGCACTTTTTTGTGTAGGAACTGTAGGAAGACGTTCGAAAATGTCAACGGATGAGAGCATCAGCGTATAAAAAAGCGCCGTTATAACACGCACATTCGCGCTGATATGACCGAGCCCATCCACTAATAGGTAACATGAAATCCAAAATGTTCCCATACACCAGATTTATACAACGCTGGTGCATCCTCCAACTCCGGGCAGCCTTCCTTTTCTCTTCCACTTGCCATTTCTGCACGTACAGTATTGTGACCTGCAGCACCACACCGTAGACACCTCAATTCTTTCAAGCAAAAGGGAAACACACTGACGTCACTTACGGGGCACGAGGCTACATTGCGCATGTCATGAACCATCAAACCGTGCGGCGCATACATGCTCCGAACCGAGACATGCGAATCGAACGGTTCAGTTTTTAAAAAAAGATACAAAAAAAAAAAAAAGATTTTTTTCTTCAAAAAAATAAAAATAAAAATAAATAAATAAAAATAATTCCGATTACGCATTCAATGGAATTTTCGGTAAAATTCTCCATTACTAAAATATTCAATAGAACTTTGTTTGCTGTCTTTAATGGTTGTAATCCACTGTTTTCCAACAACTATCAACCCAGCTATTGGAATACTATTAGGCAAACTGTCAGTTCACATGGAAAAGTACTCCGCGTCACATCAGGATCTGAGCAGACATACACACTTTTTATTGTCTGAGTATTGCAGGTTTTTAAAATTGTAAACTCTCCTTACAGCTCGCTGCTCTAAATTATGATGATTAGTGATTTTTATATGTTAATGACATTAATTAGGAGCTGAAACCATTTACATATCAAGATCTTTCTCGATTCGTAGATTTTGTATGCTCATTTTCTGTTCTTATGTTCCTTAAATTAATCACACATACACATATCTGAGAAATTATTATAATATTAAATTTAGGAACAAAACAACATTTTATAAATGAGCAGACTCGGAATCACTGAAAAGTCATTTTTAAAATAAAGAATGAAACATTAGCATATCGACCTACCACTTTTTGGTCTTTTAGCATTGGTCTGAATGAAAATGCTAATTCATTCTTTGCCACTAGGTGCATATTATAAGACAATGCAAGTGTTTTTTGTTATTTTTTTACCCTTCTAAACTTTTGTTGGGGACTCAACACCACAATGTGAACCTTTCATTTCCCATAATAGGAGCAAGATTACTACATCTATACATCCAGGGAAATCAGGCAAATTTCAATAGCATATTATTTTTAATAGCAAAGTGTAAAAGACGACAATATTTATTTATCAATGAAATACCCCTTTAAGCACGGAATCAGTGGGAAAAACTGCAGCACTAAGAGCACTTTTTGTCTTTCATTTGCATAAAATGAAGCATTTTTCAACTTTTGCTCTGCTGCCAATCCCTGCAGAAGCATGCACACAGATCCCATAGAGAAGAAAAGCGTAGTTTGGTTTTGGAGTCACAAGGCGACTATTATCTTGGCATAGAATGTGCTATTTTGGTCTATATGGACAGCATTGGAGTGTGCATATATCACAAAGCAAAGACACTGAAAATGTAAGACCAGCAATATAATCTTAGCCATTGCATAATATTTAATTTTATAACTACTCATTTTTTTTCCCTATTCTGAATGCCGTTAAATTAAAAAAGAAAATTGTTCCAGAGTGAGGGAAAGAAGCTAAAACGTTTATATTTACTGCCATTTTAATATACATATAAATTACATAAATTAATGTAGTATAATTGTTTGCAATTACAAGGTTAACTGGTGTATTCAGGGTAGGGTAAATTTCTCTTTCATGAGATCACTTCCTCTTTTTGGCCAGGGTTCATGTCGTAAACTCTAGGGACTTTACAGCTTCTGAACTCCGGGTTCTTTAGGGGCGTGATATACAAATAACGATTGTTTTCATCCGCCACGTTTATCAACGTGCAATAATTTGTATGATGAGATGGCATACGAATGTTTCATGAATGACACATGACACATGACCAGTGTCAAATGTGGTATGTGCATGGTGCACTACAACAGGCAACAATAAAGCCCAAAGACATTGTATTGCAATAGCATTCTCATTATAATGTTATGTATTTGATGTACTGTTTTAACCGTTTTAATGAGCAATTTTACTGTGGTTTACTGTGAAAACCTTAACTATTTTATTCCTTGAAATCATTGCGATGTGTAGAGCATGTTTCAGGCCTGAAGTATAGCTTCTGAAAGAAGCTGTGTGTTGGCATGAATTCGCATACACTATTCCAATTTCATGAAGCCAAAAAAAAAAAAAAAAAAACAGTAACATACACTTGCATACTATATACAGTATGTAAAATCGATCCCAGTTCTAGCGAGTGTTCATATTTGCAGTATCTTTATGCAGTTTTTGGGAATGTGCGTGTTATAGGTTTTACAGTTGGTCTGAACAGCTGCAAACTGGGACATCAAGTAAACCTAGTGTTTCAGTCAATCATTTGGACCATATTCAAGCAACTGGCCAACTGCTTCCCTGGCCATTTTAGTATAATCACAAACCTAATAGCAGAAACAAGGTTTCCACTGCAAAAATGACTAAAAGATATTCAAGCTTTTTGCTGTGTTTCTCCACAGCTCTAGAATCATCTTCCTTGTCCAGCTGCGAGTTATACAGAACCTGGACTCTTTTAAAGCAAATTTGATGATTTTTTTATTTTATTTTTTTAATTTAGGAAAGCACACAATTGCTGAGATATTAGATTAAGAAATTGTGATATTTTATATTTTGTGGATGTTTTTTAACATTTTGTTGTTTTTAATGTGGCACGTTGAGATTTTGCTAATGAAAAGTGTTACAAATAAAATGCATTTTTATTATTATTGCATAAAAAGCTTGTTGTATTAGTATAAGAGTTGTAGCAGTACATTCGTACCAAACATTATTAAATGGGAGAACAGAGAGATGGTAATTTATAATGACAAGATTAAACTCTTTTTCTTTTATTAAATGCAGAGACAGTCTCTGTAGTCAAGACGACGATAATCACTAGAAATCAGGTGTCCCCAAGTAAGCAAGCCAGAGACGACAGAGGCAAGGAACAAAACCCCCATCCATGAAAGATTGGAGAAAAAAAACCTTGGGAGAACCAGGTTTAGTTGGGGCCAGTTCTCCTTTGGCCAGACACCCAGCACCTAATTTCCAGTTCAATTTTAAGCACATGTCAGATTGTGTGAAGGACTTATAGTGTGTGTGTATTTGTGTGTATCTGGTTCCGGTGATCTGTCCACTGAGCTCATCTAGGTGTTCTGGGCTCCAATCTGATCTGGACGAGGAACAGAATAAGAGAGAGAGAGAGAGAGAAAGAGAGAGAGAGAGAGAGAGACAGAGTAATATTAGCGTAGATGCCATTCTTTTTACGATGTAACAAGTACATCATGTGTTAAGGGGAGTGTTCCCGGTTCTGGCTGA
>JAUYWG010000056.1:774189-784770 GCA_034779775.1 Enteromius afrohamiltoni | reverse complement strand
CTAATATAAATCTATTTTAAATGGTTTTATGGAAACACTTTAGAATAACACTTTTTAAACTATTTTAAAGTGGTAAACTATTTTTAAACTATTAAATGAATGAATTATGATTATATTATTTAGAAATTATGAAAATGTCATCACTTCCAAGCTGATTATCAACAAGCCAAGCTTGACAGACTTGGTCATAGTATTGCATTATTTAAATTATAAAGTATAAATTGTTCATTGAGTAGTTACTGTAGTATTTAGTAGACTGTTGAGTAGCGTGGCAAGCTAACGTTGCATTTAAATCAATAAAACAAATAAATTTAAGAACTGAAAACTATGAAAGTCAACAAAATGCAAATTAATCTGGAGAAAAAAAGGGAATAAAACAAGGAGATGTTTGTGTGGGTTTCACGTGTACCCTATAGGTCTTATCTAAAAACTGGTTTTGAGGCTGATGCAAAGCTTTTTAGAGTGTTGAATAATTAATAATGGCCCAGCTGATTAAAATTCGAAGAATGATAGATGGAACTTGCAGGCCAGTAAAAAAAAAAAAAAAACTGTAGGACAAGCTGATGATGCAAGAAAGAGAGAGGAGAGCGATAAGCCACTGAATGAATAAATGCTCTGTCCTATCTGACAATGAAAAGGAAAAAAAAAAAACTTCCGGCCTTAGAAACATGAGCACTTAATGCCGTAGGGTCTTGTTCACACTACACTCGATTCTGGTTTGGTTTTCAAATCTGATGTAGTACATTAACTCTCCACTGTTCAAGAGGTGATATCTGATCTGTTCGTTCAGATACAGTCTAATGGTGAATATCTAGTGTATCCACATTGGTTGCCATTATAACTTGGGGCATTTGCGCAACAGAAAGATCTTTGGGAAGAGGTCTGACAACCAGATTTTGAAAGTTCAAATGAAATGGGAATACCTGAAGCATAACTGGAACCATCTCTTTGAAAGTCTCCACTGGTGAGATTGATGTCTACATCTCAGTGAATTGCAGCAAACATTGAGTGCTTGATAGGCCAATGCGGAATGAAAAATACTCCATTGTTGTGTGTTTGTTTGTGGCGTGTTTAAGAGAATGTCACGGCCATAGAGGCAGTGCAACTATAACGACACGTGAATAATCCCGCCCACTCTAAAGCGGTACTAAACTGCAGTGGAAGCACAAACCGAGCCGAACTGAGTTGTGCCGTGCCGTAACGAGCCGTGCCGAGTCGTACCATGTACAGACAGACAGATAGCTAGATAGATATAAAAAAACCGCTATCTTAAACATTAAGATTATCAAATGCAAAACACTATACAGGATTATCAGGCAGTGTGCCCCCGGAAATATTCCAGGTCTAAAGCAAGTAGTTGTCCAAGACAAACAATATTGATCTACGGTAGTAAAAGTTTTTGTGGAGACTGAAAGAATGTAATCTTCCCATGTTCCATTGTTGTTTTCTTTTTGTAGTTTTAAATAATGATTTAATATGTATTTGCCACAGTAACTCTTCTCCGTTTCTTTGGGTTTTGCTGAGGTACTGCGGGTTACACCAGCCCATGACACTGCATCCTAGTGGCCTGCTTGTGTACTGCACATTGACGCAGAAGTCTAAATTAAAACAGGCGTGTCGCCTACGCAAAAGTATAATTCAGCCTTTAGACAATGTAGGTTAGGCTAGGTACACACCACAAGATAATCAGTGAAGTGAAGTGACTTGTGGTTAGGTACGATGACCCATACTTGGACTGCTGACCTGTGTGACGCTTCCGGTGATATTAACGTCTTGCATCTCACTAAATGAGGACATAAATACACTAGGCTTCATGAATAACATCTAAAGAACCGCTCCAAGGGTTACATCAAGAGCATTAGACCGTTTCATTTGAGCAAATCTATTATCATATGCAATCGCAAAATCCTGATGTTTGGGGGGAACCTCAAGGACAAAAGTGCATATTGCATGAAAAGAAAGAATATCCAACTCATAAAGCGAGTTGACAAAAGACTGAAGCATAATAGCAATCACAGAAAATAATTTTAGACAGCAGAGATGGAGGATCAGCTCGTCGATTTGTGGCAAGAGAGTATTTATGCAATATGCCATGTAAAACATTTATTCTCAAGCCTCAAGAGATTTTGCGAGATGTCCCAAGACTGTGGTTGAAAATCTGTATGTGGAGTGCTGTTTTTGTCACACACTATAGCGACTATTAGCAAAACGGTGAAATCTAGGATTTTATTTTGCTTAGGTTTGTAATCTCTCTCATTTTGAAAATCTTACAAGATAAAAAAAAAATCTTTTGTTGTGTACCCAGCCTAAGCAACCTTTGAAAAAGCTAGCTAACATCTACTGATTCATTTCCAATCACAGAGCATTTTTCTACTTCTAAATTAAGAGAGTAAACACTATCAATTAACTAGGTAAACAAAAACTTTATTACTTTTTAAAATCCATAAGCATTTTTCCACATCCAACATTCTGACCTTTCTAAATGGTAGTTGCTCAGTCAAGAATTCAAGCTACAGTAAATGTTATTCAAAGAAAAGATTCCTTCTAATGACCGGCACTCCACTTTTTACAAAAGAAACAGGATTTATTTCACGACCAAAGCACTGCACCTTTATTTGATGCTATATGCAAAGTATTCACAGTCACTCTCTAATGGATTTACTTCATATTTTCAGTTCAGCCAAGCATTTGCGCATTTGTTCAGCCCCTCAAGAAACCAGACTTAAAAAAAATTAAAAACAGAAATGTGTCATTGACATCTATAAAGATGTGATTTACAATGAGGAGTAGGGCGTGAAAATTACAGCTACAGAGGAACACAGCATTTGCCTAAGTTATATTAGAGGAAAGAGCTCAGATCCAAAAACTAGCTGTTTATGGTCTGTTTTGTATAGTCTACATACTGTAGGCACCTAACTTCTCAGACTACAGATGAAAAGGATTTGCAAACCAGTCGTGCACTTCTGTATTTGCATACTGTAACCATGCTATAATAAAAAAGAAAGAAGTCTACAAAAACCGTATCATACAAAGCAGAGGTTGAAGTCAGCGTGTACATTATGTTAAACAGCTTCTGGGGTCACAGCTGGACACGGTCACTGTGTGCATACACTTATAAACTTTTTATTTAGATGTTAAAGATGAGGTGCATCATAGTTAAAACACAATTTAAATTATTCAATTAACTAATTTGTTCAAAAATACAGATTTATTCAGAAATTATAACATGTTTGCTCAGGAAGGTGCAGCTCTTGATTCTGTATGGACTATTTTCATACATTTTCACTACCCCCCTATTGCTAGTATTTGTGCACATAATCCAAAACATATCACAGTGCAAAAACATATTCAAAAAGACAGTAGCAATCACTTTCGCAGTGTAAAAGCATTTTGCATTCAGCCCACAGTTTGACTATGAAGATTGCTCCTCCACAAGAATGCATGTAAACAAACCAGACTTACCTGTCTTTAGATAAACTAATGCATGGTACAAAGATGACTTTGCACCTGCTTTCACTTTCCACAAGTGAATCTCACAGAGAACCTTTCAAAGACCTTTTTTTTTTTTTTTAACAGCACTAAATTAAACTAAGCAAGAAAGAAATGCCGCCAAATTGTGTTTCCTAATACGATTCTTCAGTTAAATCCATCCCCTTATGGAACAGAAAAGCTCTGCCACATGAATACGACTACTGTATTAGAAACGCAGAAATCTACAGGAATTTGAGGAATTATTGATTTACAGTGACTGGAACACAAGGCAGGCCACAGAAAATGCCTGACATGATTTTAAGGACAAGGGAGGTTAAGATAAGGATACAAATCATAAATAAAACCATACATTTACGTAAATACAGTGTCATGAGAAAAAAATTACTTGATTGGAATAAATGGACATTTGTATTGTATGTTTTTATACAAAAGACATTGGTATGCAGAATAATGTCATGAGAATGAGGTATTAATGTTTAACTACTACTAATAAAATAGCTCATATTTTAGAATTATGCATGCTAATAAGAAACTAGTTACAGTAAGAGACCCAAAAATAAAGTGTTACCAAAAGGATTTATTGTGTTAACTCGATTTGAGAATCGAGCAAGATCTTGCCGTTTTTATTCACACTTACTTCTCACTATTCATAAACCCTTTACTATTACTTCTGCCACAGTGAACTTCTAATTTGATGCTTTTTAATATATAGTAATATTTACCTTAACTTAAAAACTTGCTGCATGTATTGTGTCATTGTGTCTACATGTTGTTGCTCTTTTATTGGTTTTGATTACTTTCTATTTTCCTCATTTGTAAGTTGCTTTGGATAAATGCATCTGCTAAATGACTAAAATGTAAATGTGTAGGATTACTGATGTAGTATATGATCATGCAGAATAGGCGTTTTAAACAGTACTAATAAACAAGCCAATATGTTAGTAATTGTCATGCTAACAAACAACTTGTTCGTAGCCCTTATTTGGAGATGTTTTTAACGCAAATTACCAACAGAAAGAAGGTAAGAAAAATAGGATTGACACTTTATATGATCTCTTGACTAGTTGCTTATTCATTACAAATTAAGTACATACACTGTGAAAAAATGAATCTTGGGTTTTGTAATTTCAAGAAAAAATTAAGGTGACAATTAAAAATAATGTGTACATTTCGCTAAATAAAATGTGTTTCAGTGTTGTATAGAAAATATTGTGGACTTTTGTACTAATAATACTAAGTTGTGTTTTCCTCATTTTTGAAGAGACTTAGCTAAATTTTTGCTGTTTTAATTTATAGGTTATTGTTAGATCCCAACATGCTTCATATATGGTTCGATATTAACAGTAAATTTTAAAATGACATGTTTTTTAATGTGTTTTGAGTAAAGGGAAATATCTATTAAATGTTTTAAAAATTATGTTTGACATTTAAAAGTGTCTGTCGCATTGACGTTTCCATTGTGCAGTGCAATAGTTACCATTGTGCAGAAGAGAATTGAAATGCTCAAATTTAAAGACTTTTGAGAATCAACTTACTGTATTCATCAGTGTCTGTCAAATTATAATCTGTATGTATACCAAATCTAGTGTAGGTCTAAGGAGAAGATGTTAAAAATGTGCAACTACATCCTCCATACTGTCAAGTGTTGGACACTTTGTTTTGTGTGCAGTGCAGTGTGCTCTGGTTGTATATTGCACATTTTGCCCATTTTATTTGATTATCAGGGTATTCCATTCATACAGAAAATCTGCAAACCGTACACACACACACAGCGAAAACACTCCGATAGTAGTATGGGAGCATGCTATTCCACACATACCACAGATATGCTATTATTGGAATTTGATAGCAACAACAAATGCTGTAATTACTATGTGGGCAACCTCAAGGACAGATTTGGAAATGGCTAAGCTACTCTGAAAGACATGGAAACTGTTGTGACACATTCATGAAAAACTGATAACATCACAAGAAAACTGATGAAAGAAAAGTCAGCAGACCTAATGGTTTTCAGGAAGCTTACAAGAAGCTGTTTTGTTGGGTGTGTTCCCAAGCAGCTACTTTTGTAAGACATGCAGTGATTACAGTATGTGATGAGCCACTTAGCACAAGTGACAAACAGCAAGTTTAAATCGGTTCAAACCTTTTTTTATATATATATATGAATATATCTGCATGTTTCAGAATGCCTATTACATCATGCCCAGTTTGGGAAACTCTGTAATCTAATCTTTAATGCATTTCATGATGTTGATATCACAGAATTAAATATATTTTCTTTCTCTGCTTTAGTATTAGGGGTGCACCGATCCGATATTAAGATCGGATATCGGCCGCGATATTGAAAAAAAATAGCTGGATCGGTGATCGGAAAAATGAACAGATCCACTGGCCGATACAGTTTTTTTTTTTGTCTTCCTCCGTCGCAGCCAGTTACTGTAAATATAGGTCGCAGCAGATCCTACGTCATCCAATATATTGACATTTTTGTCAACTTATAAAAACGAGAAGAAAATGTTATGGAGGGACAAATGGGAAGAGATTTCTGAACGAATGTGCTGCATGGTTCGGAGGTTAGATGTGCACATGAACTGTATTTATAAGCTATACACTTGCTGCACGTTTCATAAAACGTTCAAAAATCTCAATATGTGGGATTAAGAGAAGGGCAAGTATATGGGTAAATTCGAAGATGGAAGAGAGAACTCAATTCAGTCCAGTTTCTGAGCACAGAGACTGAAGCACACACACATAACATTAGCACGTCTCGCACAGCGCGAGTAAGTTACTCTGGAATGGAGAATTAAACACAAAATGATTTTAAATTGTCCGTTTTGACTAGCATTCAGGTAAACAGTCGATTACATATTACATGAATGTAAACGGTGTAAACAGTAGGGAACATGTATCAGTGCATTGCATTTGCGTGTTTTTGTTTTTAAAGGGACCGCAGCCTAATTTAGTTGCTATTGTCAAAGTCATGTTAATCAAGCAACAAAAATAAAATCACTCAATGCATCAGACTGAATTACGTAGTACTTAGTAGTTCTAAAGATTAATATAAATTGATTAATATAAAAAAAAATTCTGCTTGAAAGAATGAATAATATGGTAAACAATATAAAATGCATAATTAACTTTGTATTAGTTTATTCACGGGTTCAGCTGCCGTTTTTTTTTTTTAATTCATGCAGAACTTTGCACGTAATATGTTAATGTTTGGTAACTTGTTTGATTACTAGTGTATGTTTGACCAATACACCTTTGTTACTACAACATTTTATTTATTTAAAATTTATTTTAAGAAGTTTGATTACATTCTATTTTCGAATGTTTTGAATGAACAATTGTTCTTTAAATAACAAATAAATAAGTATTCAATACATAACATCTGTTTTGTCTTAGTTAGGAAAGTAATGTTTAGTTAGGAAAGTTTGGTGCCTTTAGTTTCGATATCGGATCAGTATTGGGAATCGACAGATATACAAAGCCCAGGCATCGTATCTGGAGTGAAAAAGTCGTATCGGTGCATCCCTATTTAGTATTGTGTGGTACATTTAAAGTCGTCGCCTCCTAAAAAGATTAAATCTAAATAATGCTTATGTGATCAGTAACAGACTACAATTTGTAAGTATACTTCACAATATTAGATAGTCAATAGGTCTGATTTCTTCTATTTTTTTTTATCATGACTAATGTTATTAAGGCATTTCATACAACTTTGAATCTATCAAAAGTACCTATTGAAACTGAACACCCTCTGGCCCTTCACAGACTGGCAGGCGCTCTGGGACTGGGAAAGCCGGGACACCCTACAAAGCTTTTAAGGGGGTTTTATATTCCTGAAGTCAGTACAGGTCACTGATGCACAACAATCTTATTCCTAAACCTTCTGAGATCCTAGCATCCCCTTTTCCAATGCAATTACATCTACAAAGGGTTGCAGTTAAATGCTAAATTGACATGAAATGCGCTTCATTACAAAGACTTCAGTGTCATCTAGCCGATTGCAGTTTTGCCCAGGCTTTTAAAAGGATTCACCGATCCACATGGCAGACAGCTGACCTGAAATAACCCTCCAGCTGCAAAGAAATTCTCATCTACGGAAAGTCAAGAGGAACACTAACAGTCTCCATATTTTAACATCCCCTTTTCTTTCACTTGTCTGTTAAAGCCCATTATTATAAATCTTGCATATCACTAATTTAATTACACACACACAAAAAAAAAAGAGATAACCTGTTCACCGAATCGCCTGTCCTGAAACACACTGCATTTATAAAAAAGACTTGCCTATTTCTAATGTTCAGAATGAAGTATTAGAATAATGTTTTTCGAATACTGTCAAGTAAATACTTGCATAACACACTTTTAGTTTAATGGCCACAATAGTTTTTAAATAATAGTACATACGGTTTACAATTTACAGACACAGTTCTACTCCATGCAGCCTGCTGTTGTTGCATACTGCCTATTTGGCAGAATGCAGTAGGTCATCTGGATATTTCATGTATATCCGTATACATAATGCATTCTACAGAAATAATAAGCACAGTACATTAGTATTCCATTGCGAAGATATATAATTTCAGATCATTAGCCTTTCCCTGTACTGTACATACACAAACAAATACAACAATTTTGTTTTAGTAACCACACCATGCTGCCAGAAAAAAAGGCAAATGTTGCATTTTTATATTAATGTTGCAATATAATCATGTGGTAAAAACTGATGACATTTCTTAAAAAAATTAAAAATAAAAAATGTTGAAAGGATGCAGTTTTCTGTAAGTGGGTCAAACCGTTGGGCTCTACCCCCGAGCCAAACAAGTAACACTGGCCAACTCTAACACATTTAAGAGCAAAAAAAAAATCGATCGGATGTCATAAAAGTTTATTATAACGTCTGAATAAAGTTTGCAAAAGGGTACACGCATGTATGATCGTGTGTTTGCAAGCATAACTTTAGCAGCAATAGCAGCAACAACAACACTGCGCGCTACGTTAAGCATGTTGTTTTAATGACATTACAGAAAACATTTATATGAATATCACCAAGAAATATTTTTGCTTCGGGGTAAATGCAGGCTAACGTGATGTTTTAGAATGCCTTCACGATTCTTTGTGGATTGTTCGCTAAAAGTAGGCTACAAAAACCCACATCCGCTTAAACACAGATGTGAAACATTTAATATGCGCTATGACATTTTGTGAAACACGGCAGCTATACGTCTATCGGAGCGATACCGAGTTGCACTTGGCTCTCGGTGTTTAACACGAATACATTTTACAGCAAAGTAATGCCGTTTTACTTCACACAGACGTCAAAAACAGGAAATAATGACTCACCTCGAAGCTGCAACACAGTCTGTGTGTACGTCCTTTATTAGATATCCATGTAATGTCAGCGTTTGCTCCTGTGATCGGACAGACGTGGCCTGAAATGACCCAGCAGAGCAGATCAACGCCAACATGGACCCGGAGACACACAGAGAAACGTGCAGCTCTCTCATCTGATCGCTGTGGGGAATCAGAGAGCATTTGACGTCTGGCCAAAGATGTTTTAACCCTTTACAGTGGCCCAGAAACAAGAAACGATTATGAATAAATGAATGAATAAATAAATTTATATTAGATATCAGGTATGGAAATAAAATTATTTCGTAGTTCCATATAAATATATTATGATCCACAAATAAATGTAAAGGGATTGACAAAAAACAAGCATATTCATAGAAAAATCAACATAAACATTCCACAAACGTTAATTTTATTTACAAATAAGTAAAAATAGATTTCAAAATAAAAATGTAAAAAAAAAAAAAAAGTCTCAGCCTCAGACGTTATGCCCATGGAACTTTGGCTAAACGTCTGATGCATATGGCCTACATCCAGTGCAACATCCCAGACACTCTGAACCCCCTGCAGTATGCCTATCAGGCCAACAGATCCACATCAGATGCCATCGCTGCTGCCCTTCACTACTCCCTTTCCCACCTGGAAAACAAAGACTCCTATGTCAGGGTTCTCTTTGTTGATTACAGGTCTCCCTTCAATACGGTCATCCCCCTCAAACTCACCCATAAACTGACCACACTCTGCCTGAACCCCACACTCTGTGACTGGCTCCTGGACTTTCTGACTGGCAGACCTCAGTCTGTCAGGATTGGCAACAGGACTTCAGCCAGCATCATCACAAACACTGGCGTCCCACAGGGTTGTGTCCTGAAGTTTGCGGATGACACTGCAGTGATCGGTCGCATCACTGGAGGGGACGAAGCTTACAGGAGTGAGGTGCCGGCCTGGTGTCTTGGTGTGAGGAAAACAACCTTGCCATCAACACTGGTAAAATGAAAGGAGATGATAGTGGACATGAGAAAGGAGAGTCCTCACCAGCCACTATTTATCCGGGAGCTTCAAGTAGAGAGAGTGAGTAGCTATAAATACCTGGGCGTCCACATCAGTAATGACCTCACCTGGACACTGAACACCACACAGCTGGTCAAGAAAGCTCTACAACGACTGTATTTCCTAAGGAGGCTGAGGAAGTTTGGCATGTCAACCAAGATCCTCAGCAGCTTCTACAGCTGCATTGTGGAGAGCACATTGACCAGCTGCATTGGTAACTGGTATTTTATAATAAGAAAGGAATTCATCATAAGAAAAAAAGTGTTCCTTCTTTATTATATAACCGACTAACCAACCTAATATCGTTGTCAAACCTGTTCTTTAAGAAAAGAGATTTCTATTTGTAAAGAATGTTACTGTTATTCCAGATGAAATAGCGAAGAGGAGAAAAACCATGTTTATATATTAATGACCAAAATAAGAGTACTTGTTTATGGAAGGCAGATTACTTAACTGGAATTTTATCTATATTATAATTACACATCAACACAAAACTAAGACCACCAATATTTGAAAAAATGTAATTAGGAATAAAATTCCAGATAGTGTAACGAATGCGGCTGTGGAGCTCGCGCTCTCGCTTCCTTCTTGGCAAGGCAGGACTCGGGATAAATGCAAAGGAAACATTTAATGAACTCGGAAACATAAAGGAAAATGCGGAGAGCTACGCAGAGCTCGTAA
>JAUYWG010000056.1:760031-774089 GCA_034779775.1 Enteromius afrohamiltoni | reverse complement strand
ACACTGATACACATTTATTAATCAAATCCATTAAAGGATTGTTAGGCTGCATTAATTAGATCAGCCGGAACCGGGAATACTCTCCTTAACACACGGTGTACTTGTTACATCGTAAAAAGAATGGCTTCTACGCTAATATTAGTCTGTCTCTCTCCTATTCTGTTCCTCAATCTGTATCCAGATCAGATGGTGTACCAACGGAAAAAGATGATCTTCATCAGAACACCTAGATGAGCTCCGTGGACTGATCGCCGGATCCAGATGCACACACACACTATAAGTCTTTACACAGTCTAACATGTGTTTAAAATTGAACTGGAAATTAGGTTCTGGGCGTCCGGCCGGGGAGAACTGGACCCAACTAAGCCTGGTTCTCACAAGGCTTTTTCCCTTTTTCCCTTCGATGACACATCGAAGCCTGCGGTGCCTGGTCGGTTGAAGTGGGGCTGCTGAAAGATCTTCCGGTGCCAATACTGATGGGGAGAAACCCAGGCCGGGTTTGACCCCCTTCTAACTACTGCCACATAACCTGCCAGGCCAAGAGGGAGTCCTTCTGGCCTCGGATAGCGGGAGAGATGGTGAGACTCCCTTCCAGAATCTAACGTTTTCTATTACATATTTCAACAGGTGTTGGTAGGGGGCTCAATCGCAAAGAAACAATGCAAGGACGACAGGCTGAAGCATTGCTGGACCCAAGTCTGAGTCATTGAGGGCAAGGAAGCTCAGCCTTCTCCCCATCATCTCCCACACTTTGTGGTCCAAAATGGGCTGCTGTATTGTGTCACTCAGCGAAAGAGGGAGGAAAATTTATTACTGAGGGTACCCCGCACTAAGACAGAGACCGTCTTGGAACTGGCCCATTCACACCCCATGGCAGGTCATCTCGGGGCAGAGAATACCACCCAGCGGGTCCGTGACCGTTTCCACTGGCCTGGCATGGAGGCCGAAGTAAAACGCTTCTGTCAAGCCTGTGCTACCTGACAAGTGACCTCGCCCAGGAAATCTGCCCCCAGTCCACTAATCCTGTTTCCCATCATCAAGGTGCCCTTCGCATCAAGATGGACCTTGTGGGGCCGTTGCCTAAGTCTGCCAGGGGTCATGAACACATCCTGGTGATTGTCGACCATGTCACCCATTATCCAGAGGCAGGTCCCCTCCGTAAAGCCACCACAATAGCTATCGCCCAGGAGCTGTTCCTACTCTCCAGCCGAGTTGGCATCCCAGCATAGATCCTGATGGATCAGGGTATCCCCTTCATGTCCCAGCTAGTGGTTGACCTCTGCAGGCTATTGCAGGTAAAGCAGTTGAGGACCACCATCTATCATGCTCAGATGGACAGGCCAGTCAAATGTTTTATTCAAACGCTGAAACAGATGTTCTGACGGGTAGTTGCAGAAGACAAGCATGACTGGGACCTCATGCTGCCCTATATCCTCTTTGTGTCTGGGAAGTTCCACAGGCCTCAACTGACTTCACCCTGTTAGAGCTTCTCTTCAGCCAGAAACCCCGCATCCTCCTGGACGTGGCCTGAAAGCAACAGCCTGCAGCACATAAGGGGAAAAGATCGTCCACGCCATGCCATTAGTCTGGGAACACCTGGTGAAAGCGCAGCAGGCCCAACAGCGCCACTACAACCAGGCAGCCCAACCACTACAACCACCAATTCCAGCCCAGAGACCAAGTCATGGTCCTACTCCCCAAAGCCACCTGCAACTTCCTGGCCACCTGGCAAGGGCCCCTGGTACATCTCGTCAGCTCTACAGGAACACTTCACAAACCCACTGCAGTCCAAGGAAGAGAGCACGCCACTCACCGAAGCACCGAAGCACCCATTATAAAGCACACTGGTGTCCTCATGGGTCCGGGAAGAAGGCAGCGGAGCGACGCCAGAGCCGCCCCGGTATCCGCTGTGAAGAGGCCAAGCCGTCGAAGACGCGAGCGGCCGGAGCTGTCGATACTTCGCCCCTTCCCGGAACCCTTTCCCCTTCTACACTGCCCGACCCTCACCGAACTCGTGCAGCACAACGAGGACACCAGTTTCCCTTTTATTTTGGACACTTTTTATTCCCTGGACACTTTATTTTGTTGTATTTATTTAAATAAAAAATAGCCTCTCCGAGGCATGACATCATCCCCACTGTGTCTGTGTTGGCTCTCTCGTGACATCTGGTGGAGAATGCGGGCATTGCAGAGCCAACCAGCACAGTGGGCGCCAACCGATCACGTCACTCCCCTCTCGCAAAGAAGACAGGTGGATCAGCGCCGGGGCAGAGAATCGTGAGAGGAGGCCTCCCAGCCACCGAAGGGGTAAGTGACTAATCTCTCATAAATGTCATTACCCGTGGCTGGTGAGAGCTGTCACTAACTCTCGTCATCTTTGTCCCCGGCATCGACGTCGAGCGAGAGGGTGAGCAGCCCGGAGAGGTACCCCTGCCCCGCCCACTCCAACCGTATGGAGCCTGATTGAAGAAGACAACACTCTTGCGTGGGCGGCGCATCAGCAACGGGAATGTCGCTTGGGGGAGGGAATGTGACGAGGCAAGGGCCTCGTCGGTCAATCATCGTCCTCCCCATCTCTTCAGCGCCACCCGTCGTCAGGCTCCCGAGCTGACGTGGGAGGAGCGAGCCGTCCTATCCAGCAAGCTGTGAGGAGAGCGAGGCATGAGAGGCGCCAGAGCCGCCCCCGGTATCCGCTGTGAAGAGGCCAAGCCGTCGAAGATGCGAGCGGCCGGAGCTGTCGATACTTCGCCCCTTCCCGGAACCCTTTCCCCTTCCACACTGCCCGACCCTCACCGAACCCGAGCAACACAACGAGGACACCAGTTTCCCTTTTATTTTGGACACTTTTTATTCCCCGGACACTTTATTTTTGTTGTATTTATTTAAATAAAAAATAGCCTCTCCGAGGCATGACATCATCCCCACTGTGTCTGTGTTGGCTCTCTCGTGACAATATATATATATATATATATATATATATATATTACAGTATGATTATTATGTGTATTTTATTTGTTTTCTTTTTTATTTAAGATTTGAGTAAATAACTAAAGACCAAAATTAACTCTTCATGATGGTTTAAAATTTCTTCTTATATGTATATAGCAAGTATGGCCTAGATACAAAGAATAGAAAAATCTACAGAAAAATAATATGTTTTTATTGAAGTGATTAACTGCCACATAAAACATTATGACACCATTCCATATTCACATAAAAGACCAAAAGAAGAGATTAAACAAAACCCTTTCTCAGAGCAAAAGACCTTTAGGAGGCCTTTGAACCTTGGACCTGATTAAGGTTTGTAAACTCCATCGTCACATTACATTGCAACAAAAATCGAACTTGGCACTTTCCATAAAAATTGCATACTCTGATGTCCTCTCAGAAGCACAAATTCTTTGTTTTCTGTTTTGTTTTTAAACAAACTATTTTGTAACAAAATTAGTTAACTGTTGACAGATAATTAACTATTAACAAGAAATGTTAAACTTACTCTAAAACTAGACTCATTTTGGCACATTTAAATTAAATGGTATTTCACATATTCGCATCTGCATATTTGTCAGCAGATCATTTTTATTTTGCATGAATGCTACAAGATAGACATAACATACTTCTACAGTTCTAACTTATCTCTTGGCAGAACATTTGTTTGGTATGTCTTCACTTTGATATGTTTGATTTGGTGGAGCTCCAAGTATGTCACAGTGTGTTAACAGTTGAATAAATGTGTGTGCAATAGCATTGAAAATACTGCATATTTTGCAAAGAAAACAACACATTTTGTTTCAAGCTGCATTACAACATGAAGAGAAGATGTACACTTCCAGTCAATGGAACTACCATCACCAACATATACATTGCTGTCATCTACAAAATGAAAAAAAAAAAGTATAAATTTGTCACTAAACATGCTTTATATAAAGGTACTACTAGTCCTACTAGTTTGAAATTATGAAGCTCAGCAAGAATATCCAGAGTGACTAGAGCTGAATTAAGGTCACTAAATAATTGCCATGGTCCTCGTTTCATGGTCTTTGAAAACTTTCATATAATTCTAAAATGTATGAAACAGCACTATGGAATGAACATTTGAACCTTTATGCTGTATTATTTTCCTATTGTCAGGAAAATATATATTTTTAATATAGCTTAATTTTTACAAAGATTTTGAATTTTGTGGTCCAACTAACTGCATAAAAGGACTTGCACACATGAAAAGCAGGGACCATTAGCGAATTACTGTGAGAAAAATAACTTAGCTGTGTGCTCAGCTCCAACTCCAAGAAATTGTGCAATAAAATCATGCAGAGTGTGCATTGTCTTTGTTACAGTTTTGTATCAATAATCAGATTAGGTTAGTTGAAAAATATATTTTTGTAACCTCTGCTGTGTGAAACAAGCAGTGCACTAATGCAGATTATGTGTGTGCAGAATGAAACCTGGTATAACCTCTACCTTATACAACTTCTGCTGGGAAAATAAATAAATAAATATGGATAGAGTGTAAATGTGTGAGTGTGTGTGTGTTAAATGTAGCTAACAAAACCGTTTCTTCAACTTCTGTATAGGAATAATTTATTTTTTTTGTTTGTTTGTTTGTTTATGAACTAAACTTATTGTAAAAGTACTTTTGACAATTGAATTCAAAACTGTCTCCACAATGAACAACATGTATAGAAATCATAATCTTTTGTTGGTCACAGAGCTTTTTTTCTGTAACAGAAGAGTAGTAAAGTGTGTACATTAGCGGTAGAGAATGCATACTGCCAGAAACTGTGCCAAAGGAAAAGGATTGCAGCTGTCTTTATGCAGCGCTAACTGGCCATCAAAGATTCATGCAGTCTAACAGCAGGGTGCTGGGTGTGTTTCATCACTCTGTCTACAGAGTCCACAGCAGTTTAACTACATTGCAGCATTATGCAGTTATATAAGGTCAATTTTGTAGCCACATTCTACAAGGGGAAAAGGTCATGACTCAAGCTTGTCTGCAGTCTTTTCCAGCCCAATGCAAATGCTTTAAATGGGCAACAAAAGTAAAAAAAAAAGAAAAGAAAAAAAAGACAGTAGATGTATTTATAGGGACAAATGTTGGTGGAAGTCAGGGGGCTGTAGTATTTTTATGTCCTCCCACACCTGACCTCCAAAGCAGCAAACATTTGCAATAAAAGCCAAAATCAGTAACATAAGAATAAGGTGATTAATATAATCTTTTAGTTCATGATAAATTGCTGCCCCAAATTTGTCTGCCTCATAAAACTCAAGGGAGGCAGTAGTAGGGTCATGATTGAAATGACAAGGGGTAGGAAAGGATGTTTCAAATTCCATGTATAAAATTAAATGGCGTTTGAATAGTTGCTTTGTTTGAGTTATGAATAATCTTTCCAGCTTTCTCTGTACTGGGGTGAGACGTGACATTTTTCAAGAACTAATTACATTTATTTATTAAGATAAAGTATTCATAAAGCATTGCTTTTATTCAATTGCAAATGCAATTAAATGAGTCCAGTAAGCTAAAGGTTAAGTTATTATATGTTATATATGTTATCAATTTATTTATTTATTATTATTTTTTTATTAGGGCACAACATACAACAAATTGAACTAAAAAAACATTAATATAACTATAATGACAATCTCGTGGATAATGTTAGTAGTATGTGAGTAGCAGTAGTAGCAAATACAATAAAAAATACCGCAATGAAACAGCAATGGTAATAGAAAATAAATGTTAATAGCATAGATGAAAATAAACAGAAATGGCAATCTGAATAATATTAGTAGTACTGGAGTAGTAGTAGCAATTATACTAATAAATAAAGACAGCAATGGAACAGCAATGATAATAAAAATTAAGAAACCAAAAAATGTACTGAATATTGAATTCCTGAATATTAGTACTAGCTTTCGGGTAGTACTTAGCAAGTATAATAATAGTAATAGTACTAATCCTAATAATGTTTATATAATAATACTGATATTAATATTAACTATAATAATTAAAAAAAATAAAAATAATAATACTAAAGCTGGTGATGATAACAATATTTTGTGATGACGGCAGCAGTAATTTCATGAAAAATAACAGTAATAGTAATGATAGTAATAATAATTGCAATAATATTATTGAAATAAAATAAAACATACCTATACCCAACACATACCACATCTATCCTAACATCAGTTTTCAGTGTTCCAAGTTTCTTTCCTCTGCGTTCACAGTAGGAATACAATATGTATATGTGTGTATGCTTAAGTTGCAGTGCATTAAGAGCAGGGTGCAGTGCATTAAAATCAGCAGGCGGTACATTAAAAGCATGTGGTATATTTTGATTACAGATCCCATTTTTATATATATATATAAAATGTGTGTGTGTGTGTGTGTGTGTGTATAATTTAATTATTTATACATAGCATTATACTCTTCATTAAACTGCTATCGTCCTTAAACAAAATACTATCTTATCAACACCATTGTATCTTGTTGTGTATTAATGTTGTAGCGCTGAAGACCTTGATTAGCTGACTCTGGTGTCTTCGTGTGTTTTTTTTTTTTTTTAGCAAAATTCTATTTCCACAAGTGTAAATACAGATTCTATTCAGACTATGTAAAATAGCAGTATTTTCTGCTATTTATACTACTGATTGCATATAGTGACCATTATTTGCACCTCAGTATTGTAGTACACTATAAAACCATATGCAGTAATGTACTGAGTATAAATTATGTTTTATTAAAATAGATGTTGATATATTAGGACAGTAAAGCCCTCCCTACACCTAACTCTTCCACATACATTTTCAATTTTTAAATGTTTCTTTTTTTTCACAGCCACATTGGTGGGCGGAGTTAGTGTAACTAGCCTCTGCAAACAAGTCATACTATATGCACTCTGCATAAGACAATATAAATTGATAAGATTTCAATATAAATTGATAAGATATGACACTCTTCATCTTCCTTCTGCAGTAACAGATTTAATTAATATATCCTCCCAAAAACATTACTTTTCAAAATATATAAAATTATAACCAATTCAAATAAAGCCATAACTTTACCAACGACTAAGTGGGAAGAAGACCTTTCTATTGCTCCTGATACTGACTTCTGGACTCAAATTTGAAAAACTAAAACCACCAACCTTCAGCTCATACAGTATATGTCATGTTCAGCTGGAGATGCCAGTCTGCTGATGGTATAATTTCTGTAGAGGCACGAGACGGCAAGCTTTGAAGAATCTGTCAATAATGGTTAAGATGGTAGTAAAGGAGTTGGAGGGAGGAAGTTCTGTGATGAAATCCACGGCAATGTGGGACCACGGTCTCTGAGGAATGGGAAGGGGTTGAAGTAAGCCGGCAGGTCATTGGTCAGAGGACTTAGTGGCATTGCAAACATTGCAGTTCTTTACGTGTGTGGTGGTATCAGGACTTAGAGTAGACCACCAGTAGCGATTGGAGACTAGTTCAATAGTGGCTTGAATGCCGAGGTGACCAGAGCTAGGGGCGCTATGAAGCATCTGGAGAAGGCGGTAAGGTTTCAGGAACATAAGAGCTCTGGGGGACAGTCTGCTGGGGGAGGATCAATTCGTTGGGCCTCTGAGATCTCAGTGGATATATCCCATAGGACTGGTGCCACAATCATGGTAAAAGGGATGATGGTAGCCTGGATAGGGCAAAGGCCTTTCCATTCTTGGTGCCGGGGCGGTAGGTTATCAGGAAGTCGAATCGGGTGAAGAACAGAGACCACCTGGCGCTTGGTGCCTAAATTCTGGTAATCCAGATTTCGGTGGTCAGTTAGTACTAGAAACGGTTTGGTTGCTCCCTCCAGCCAATGCCGCCGTTCCTCCAAAGCGGCTTTCATAGCTAATAGTTCTCTGTCACCCATGTTGTAATTCAGTTCGGCAGAGCTAAGCTTTCTGGAGTAAAAGGCACTTGGGTGGAGTTTAGCACAGTGGTTCCCAAAGTGGGGGGTCATGAGACATTAAGGGGGGGGTCGCGAGAGGATTTCCAAGAAATCAAATAATTGTTTTAACTATTATAAATAACATTTTATCTATAACTAACATAAGATAAAAAAAAATAGTTGTTAATAGTTACATTTAAAAAACAAACAAACATGCAAAGTCAAAAGCCATCAGCCTTTCAAATTTCAAATGATCGCGACCCCTAAGGTGATTACGACAGATTAATCAAAAGTCTCAGTAGCAGCAGATCAGTTTACAACACTTTCCGACATGTGCACGTTAGTGTAGGTAATTTTCATCTCTTTATGCTTAGGATATTATTTTTGTTGAAATTAAACGTTGGTTAATATCGACCAATGTGCACCGTTGTGCGCAACATTTGTATATTATAACCACTTCTGAGGATAGTGGGGGTCACAAGTCACTGGCTTGGTTATTTTTGGGGTCGCGAGCTGAAAAGTTTGGGAACCCCTGGTTTAGCAGGCTGAGCGTGTCTCTGAGAAAGAATGGCTCCAATGCCAGAGTTCAAAGCATCCACCTCTACCACAAACTGACGATTGGGATCTGGGTGACAAAGAATTGGAGCTGAAGTAAAGCGATTCTTTAGTTCCTGAAAAGCGTGGTCACTTTCCGTTGTCCATCGAAGTTTCAAGGAGCCCCCGCGAGTTAGTGACGTAAGGGGTGCCGCCACCTGGCTGAAATCTCTAATGAACCGACAGTAGAAATTGGCAAAGCCCAGGAATCGCTGTACTTCTTTGACGGATTGTGGTTTGGGCCAGTTGACGACTGCGCTGACCTTGGTGTCATCCATAGTTACTCCCTCCGCGCTTATCACGTACCCCAGAAAGGAGATGATGGATTCACTGGCACTTAGATAGTTTTGCGTAGAGTTGGTGATCAATAAGACGTTGCAACACCCTTCTGACATGCAATAAATGACTGGTGAGAGTAAATCAGGATGTCACCGATGTAGACTATTACATGGTTCAACATGTCCTGGAAAATGTCATTTACCAGAGCTTGGAACACGGAAGGACTGTTCGATAACCCAAAGGGCATGACAAGATATTCATAATGTCCAGTTGTGGTAGAAAAAGCTGTCTTCCATTCGTCACCCTCACGAATGCGAGTGAGATTGTATGTGTTACGCAAATCCAGCTTTGTGAGTAGACGGGTATTGCGGAGTTGTTCAAGTGCAGCTGGAACTAGTGGTACTTTACTGTTATTTCGTTGAGAGCGCGATAGTCGATGCAGGGTCGGAGGGATCCATCCTTCTTCTTCACGAATAAGAAACCAGCCGAAGCCGGTGAAGTGGATGGACGAATTAATCCTTTAGATAACTCCTCCTCTATTTATTGTTTCATGCTGAGATCCTTGGGTTGAGACAAGGGATTGGTTCATCCTCTAGGGTGTGCGGTACCAGGAAGGAGGTCTTTGGCACAGTCGTTCGATGTGGCGGTAGTTGTGTAGCTTTGATTTTGCTGAAAGCCAGGTGCAAGTTGTGATAGGTCCGGGGAAGCAGTGTCGTTCGAGTGAGTGAGTCTTTGTGGGTAGTGGATGCAGTTCTGGTGACAGCTGCATGACCATTGAGTGATGCTCTGTTCCTTCCAGGAAATGTGTGGGTCATGAAGATGGAGCCAGGGGTAACCGAGGATCAGAGGATGACTGGGAGAGTGGAGGATATGAAACTGAGTTGTTTCCAAATGGAGTGCACTGATGTGCAGTGAGAGTTCTTCAGTGAGATGGATTACTCAGCCATCGCCTAACGGCCGTCCTTCGATGCCTGTCACCGCCACATTGGGGTCACATGAAATGAGAAACAAATCGTGGGCATTAGCGAAACTCTGGTCCATGAAATTTCCCGTGGCTCCCGAGTCAACAAGGGCTGATGTCCATACAGATTGACCATGTATAGTTAAACAGACCTCCAAAAGGAGAGAATTAAACAAGGGGAACTGGCTTACCTGGGCATTAGAAGGCCGTGGAGGTCTGGCAGGGCAGTTAGCACGAAGATGACCGGCCTGACCACAGTATAAGCAGAGGTGGTTTATGATTCGCCTCTCTCGCTCCTCCTCAGTCAGGCGTGTGAAGCCCAGCTGCATAGGTTCCTCACTGGTGGTAGTAGGAGGGACATAGGATATGGGAGCGAATCGGCGCCCCCTATGGGAGCGGAGTAAGTGATCAACTCAGATGGCCATTTCAATGTATTCTTCAAGTGACTTGCCCTCATCACAGCATGTGAGCTCAGTTTGAAGCTCCTCTCGCAACCCACGTTGGTAATGTGCCTTTAAATGACGGCTCTCCCATTCTGTTAGAGCAGCCAGCGTGCGAAAAGTCACAGAGTAATCAGCTTTTTTTTCAAATTTTTCGGGGAGCGCCATGCGCAGAGAGGCTGGTGTTGGAGCAATGGAAGGGTTAATGGCGGCTGGCACATTGCTGACTGCTGCAGGAGGATCCGTGCGTTCAGTGGATTGGTTCACAGCAATAGTGAGGGCTTGACCGGAGCGAACTAGATCCGCCGTCATGCTGGTAAGGCTGTCTAGCTGTTGATGGTGGGTAGCCAACATGGAGGCCTGCCGCGTCACTCCAGGCAATAATCACAAGGGCAGGCGGCAAGAATCAATAGAACAATAAACAGTCCAGGGTCATACACAGGAGAGCCAACACTGGCTAGTAAGACTTCGCACTGAACCGTAGCAAGTTAGCGCTATAAATAGTCCAGATAATGCGCAACACCTGGGGCAGAAGCGCTGAGGTGCGTGGGTGAAAAGTGTCCGGGTGGGAACTAATATTCGGGAGAATGTCCCGCTGCTGGAGAGAGCCACAGAGGTGCTCGCGGTGACAACAGCCATCACTAAAGCACAAATTTTAGAGGAGGGAAAGTGTGGTAATTACTGGGGCATTGTGCACCGAATTAGGTTTTAGCAATGGGCTGCATGGCAAGCATCCAGATGGCAGATGCTTATGTGGAGAATTTGAAACTGTTAAATATGTAATAATGGTGTTATTTATTATACTGCAAGAATTATGTTTTCTGAGCTGTTGCAATCTGATGGATTTCTTAACAGGTATATGCTATTTGCACAGATGTTTAGATCTTTCTTTTGTGGGATATTCACCACCGGCCTTGTGGGCTTCAATTTCCCAGAACAAGGATATGGTGGATTTTCGTTCTCATTTAATTGAGGATTATTGGATGATATTCAGTCAGTTACTATGTGTGTTATTTTTTATGACATTTTACCAAACTAAAACTAAATTTTAATTCTAAATTCTAAAACTAAATACCAAACTAAATTATTATCATCTGCATTTAAAAAATTTCTTTGATCACAGGTAACTGACATTTTAATGGTGCATAAATAAAGCTTGATTAAGGAGGACTGGTTGATTGATACAGGAGGTCATACTGCATACTCAGGTAGAAGATGGCCTCACGCTTCACAATACAGGCAGAAACAACAGGTGACAGATGGAAAGAGTATTTTAAACAGTTGTGAAAGCAGTTAGCTTGTTTGAATGTATTTTGTGAGAAAGCATTGAAAACCGATTCACATTTCTGTTTCACTAAGTATGTTTTGACTTCTGTTTTTACAAATGCATATTAGTTAAAGATAATGATAATGTTGAATTAACCTGAGCATTATTAAGTCACGGTAGCCATGTCACCTCAAGTGGCAGTCCCTCCATGCTCCTGGGTGAAAAGGGATTTACTTTATTGGATGTGACAAATCAAAGTTTTGACTTGATACCAGAGTAGAGGACCATTGGTGGCATATTTCATACAGAATGCCATATGTGCTGTAATATACTCTTTATACATACATCTAACCTTTTGAATTTTACATTTCATTGACATACATCTATAAATTAATGATCTTTGTCAAAAAAGTCCTGTGGACTGTCTTTGATTATTAAAAAATCTTCTATTCAGCCACTCAAACACATATAAAACATATCAAGAAACCCATGCTATTAACAATTATTTATTTGGTACAAAACAAAAATGTAATGCCACTTAATCTCTTCAGTCAGTTTGTAATCAAATTGACATCATAAATGCCATAGAATAGTTCTCCAGTGTCTTTATGTAATTACATAATCTTGTAATTCTTTCATTGTTTTAACACAACCCTACAAACCTAGCTCTTTCAGGTTCTGGGTTCCATTCAAAAGCTTTGGTCCTGTCAAGTAGTGACTCTTCCTACTCTAGTGTTTGCTTATGAAGGTACAACTCTTTGAACAGATGTCTGAGGTAGCATAACAATTCTACAACTGACCTACAATAAAATACAGTTTTCGTAGTAACTTTCTTGATTACCAGCAGCACGTGGTTATGCTTACAGTTATTTTAGTTCAACCCTAGTTTAACCCATTTCAAAACCTCCACATGTACCAGTTTGTCTCCCAGTTTTGGAAAGAGTTTTGGCTTGACAATTCTATTTTCAGTCTGAATGATCCAATCAGGATCTTGAAAGAACTCACCGCTGCCTTCTCATAAGCTGGTACCCAGGTTCATTGAGAAATATCGCATCACCAAGGTTCTGAGTAGGTTAGCTTCCCTTAAACGCGTGGTAAGGTTCACCCTATCTTTTCTGTTAAATGTCACTACATAATGAAATAATGAAACAATGTTAAAAATAATTTTGTTTACGAATGTACAGTAAATATAACAGTATATAGATAACATGCTATGTTTTATAATCAGTAGATAATGCTTTAAATATTACTACATGTGATCTTACATGCTTAAGTGTCTGTATACTTTATCAACTATATACATATACATGGGTTTACAACACTTGCTAAAAATGTTCTCTGTCTACTCAAAGTTTGATCAACGGTTTGCGATTAAACCTCTGAAGCATTTGCATATTTCTGGAGTCATCAAAATTTATATATACTGTACCTCAGCCCCGTTATTAACACATCTGAAACTGTTTCACCTTATTCTAGGGTAACTATTCTACATAAAAATACTTATACAAAATAGGTATACTGAGATAAAAGACACCGTGTCACCATACGTGACAAAACTTAATTGTGTATACAGTAAAACGAGACACCTTAAAGATAAAAGTTTACATTGAACTAACATTGTGGCACTGAACATAGAACATGCTTTAGGGGACACAACTCAACTAGAGTATATACAGTTAGAATAAACCCTTTCCCACAAAATTTGGTCCTTCGAGCCGGATTTGTGTTTACACTGGACCTAGAATGTCAGAAGAGCCCCAGAGTTCAGAACATCAGATCGAAGGCGCACAGCCTAAATGTTCAGTCCACCAGCCAACATACCTTAAAAACCTTGAAGTGCAGTATCCAGGGAAACATCTAGGAATGATTCCTTTACACAGACAGCAGAGCAGTTACGAGAAGATTACCAGCTGGATGACACCATAGGGGATTGTTTGCAAGGTTCTACATGATTCAGATCATGATGCCCCTTATGCTGTTCCTCTAGTTCGACATCATGACACCCCTGTTACTGAGAGAGTATCAGTTAAATTCCCTTTAAATCCACCTGACCCCTACAGACAATACCGCATCCTACAGCCGCCAGAGATTGACAGATCAGACCCTACCTCTTTAGTGCACTATTCCGCTCTGCCCTATGGGTTACCAGCAAAGCAACCTGGGTGGCAGATCCTTCCTGTGTCAGACCAAGGTTATATCTCATTGCTAGTTTTACTTGATCTTAGTGCGATGTTCGACACTATAGATCATGACATACTAATAGATCGACTACAAAATAATGCAGGTATCCAAGGGCAGATTTTAAGGTGGTTTAGATCATACCTGACTGATCGCTACCACTTTGTTTATTTAAATACGGAGTTTTCGCAGTTATCACCTAAAGGATCTGTCCTAGGTCTTCTACCATTTTCAATATACATGCTGACCCTTGGTAATATTATAAGAAAACAAGAGAATAATTTTCATTGTTATGTTGATGATACTCAACTATATATATATATATATATATATATATATATATATATATTTCTCAACAAGACCAGATGAAATGTCTAAATTATCAAAGTTAACAGAGTGTGTTAAATATGTAAAAGATTGTATGACTCATAAT
>JAUYWG010000056.1:747322-759931 GCA_034779775.1 Enteromius afrohamiltoni | reverse complement strand
GGGAAAGATAAACCAGTGGATCTCTCGCAACCAAAGACACACAATAAAACTAATCTAAGGTCTTCAAAGACGGTGAGTTCTGACCCCAGGACCCCAACACCTTCGCAAGAGATTACCCAAGGGTAATCATGGAATCATGCATGTGGCCACCTATCCCAGTTGAGGGGCTGACCTTTCGGGCAAGTACTGGGCCTAGCGTCAGACTGCTTCACCTCAGTCTGAGCGCCGTTGGTGCTTGGAGGATGCTCGACCAGGGTCCGCAAAAAGGAGACATGACTGGGAGAGTAAGACGCTCACATCCCTTGTTAGGGGGAATGGCGCAGCAAGCAGGACACCAAGCAGTCTGATTTAACGGTTTTGCAACAGGGAAGAAGAGACCAGTACAACCTGGAGGTTGTAATACCGTGCGAAAGTATTTGGTGTCGCCCAGCCCAGCTCGACAAATATCTGCCAGCGAGGCCCTGTGTGCCAACGCATGGGAGGACACACACACACCCAGGGGACACGGCTCGTATTGGGCCTGGTACGCCAAGATGATGGCATCCACTATCCAGTGGGCCAACCTCTGCTTAGAGACAGCCTTCCCTTTCTGCTGACCTCCGTAACAGATAAAGAGCTGCTCAGAGCTTCTGAAGCTCTGGGTGCGGTCCACATACAGGCACAATGCTCTGATGGGACACAGCAATATCAAGGCTGGATCCGCCTCCTCCGAGGGCAGGGCTTGCAGGTTCACTGCGTGCATGATCGGGGGTTCTCCGCACAAGGACGCTGACAAACACCAGTCAGCGAACAGACGCCACAACACATAAGCTCGCCTCGTAGAGAGGGCTCTTGCCGAAGTGATCGTGTTAACCACCGCTGGTGGAAGAACACTTGGGTCTGCCGTGTCCCATCCAGGAGCCACACATGGAGGTTCCACAGGTCCGGGTGCGGGTGCCACATAGTGCTGTACCCCTGAGAAAGGAGATCCTGTCTCAAAGGTATGTCACCACGAGTCTTTACGAAGGTCGTGGAGGGCATCCAGATCCTCAACTACCTCTACGACTGCGAACCAATCCTGGAGCTGAATGCATTTGATAATGCGTTTCTGTGTCAACATTCTAAATGGCAGCCTGTGTAAGGCGTGGTTCAGAGCTCGCAGGTCCAAGATGGGCCGGAGGCCACCACCCTTCTTTGGCACAATGAAGCAAGGGCTGTAAAACACTGACTTCATCTCGGCTGGAGGGACCGGCTCTATTGCATCCTTTGCCAGAAGGACAACAATCTCCTCGTGCATTACAGAGGCATCTGCCACCACAATTACCATAAAAAAATATGCAACATCTAATTTATGTTGTTGGTATTTTTTATTTTATTAAGATTTCTGTTTAATCAATATTTTTGTAAGAAGGTTGTTTAAACATTTTGACTTATTTGTCAAATTTGCTTTTCTAATAAATTTGTTATTAATGGCCAGTATGTGTATGTAATTTTGTCTTTACATGTAATGATCTTTTTTTTATGAATATTTTTTAGAAAAATCACATTAACATTTAAACAGTGGTATCGGTATCGTATCGCATTGGAAAATTTTGGTATCGCCCATCCCTACTGCCAGGGACATATCCTCACAATGAGAACATGTCCCTACCCCGAAAGCGTCTTTAGCGTGCTGGATCCCCAGACACTGAAGGCAGCGATCCTGTCCGTCGTTGGATTAAAGATAGTGACCACAACCAGAAGGACACGGCCGGAACAGCATCCCTGCCAACTGTGTCAGAAACTGCTCTCTTTGTGAAACGCCCAAGGGAATAGCTGGTCAAACACAGGAACTCCGTTAATTGCATTGTACCGCCACAGTGAACAGCCTCCGCTTGAAATAGTTCCTCTCTCAGCACTGTGTTCAGGGGAGAGAAGCAAAATCTGAAGAGTGGATGCAGCTGCTGCCTATTTATACCCGCTCTGCGGGGGTGTGGCCTAGCATGCAAATTCCATTAGCCATTCAGAAGGATTCTGATTGCCGTTTTCTCTCTATCAGAGCGAATCAGGGCTCCCAAGTAATGACCCCAGTCTGTCGTCACGACATAATGTCATTGTGACTGACAGACAGGGAACCTAGGTTACAAAGCACAAATAAACCAGGATAGCCGAGCTTCCATAAAACAGGGAAATGAAAATAGACACGAGGGTCAAAAAGGTACAATAAGGCACAGACTTAACCAGCAGGTGACTGTAGTACACAGGCTCAAGACCAAATCCAATGGCAGAGCACAAGCACACGTATAAAGTGTAAAACACAGGTGAAGGGAATCAGGGCTAATGAGGGGAGAACTAAACAAGATTAGGTACAATAGTGCCATTTGCAGGGGCACCACTCCTTTGGGCTAAAGCCCTCCCAATCCACAAGATATCCGTAGAGATCTAGCAGCCTTCGGACTGTGTAAACTGGTTGGCCAATAATGATGCGGGGTACTGGAGGGGGATTCCTAGCTGGAGACAGAATAGAGCAATCAACAGGCTTTAAACGGGAAACATGAAAAGTGGGATGAATTTTCATAAACCTGGGCAGGAGGAGTCAAAAAGAGACAGGATTAACTTTTTGAGGATCTTGCAAGGACCAATGTATCGAGGGGCCAGCTTGCAGGATGCCACATGCTTAGCTGACTTCCTGGTCAGTGCAGAAAGAGACTCGGCAACAGAACTGAAGTTTCTTATGAATCTTCTATAAAAATTGGAATTTACAATTTAAAATTGGTTTTACTAAATTTAGTCAAGGCCAGTCCAAGACAGCTTGTATCTTGCCAGGATCCATTTGAAGGCTGCTCGCTGAAACCCTGAAACCAACGAAGGAAACTTCTGGAACATGAAACTCTCTCTTTTCCAACTTCACAAAGTCTATGTGTCAGTAGTTGGGCCATGACCTACCGGACATGTTGAACATGCTCTGAGTAATTGCGAGAGAATATTAAAATGTTATCAAGATAAACAAATACAAATGGCCAAATGGCATTACGTGGTATTCGTAGTGGCCCGCTGGTGTGTTGAAAGCCATTTCCACTCATCCCCCAAACGGATTCTAACAAAATGGTATGATCCACAGATCAAGTTTAGTGAAGACAATGACCCCTTGCAGAATCTCGAAAGCTGTTATCATAAGAGAGAGAGGATATCAGCCTTCCTGATAACGTTCGGGGTTCAGACACGCTCTCTTTGTTTAAATTTAGATTAAAGACACATCTTTTTAGCCAAGCATTCAAACAATGCATCTCAACTTTTCCTGCAGCTGATCAGATGTTCATTATTAAACATTTAACTCTGGTTTAAAAAAATCCTAATTTTCTTAGTTTGAACAGCAGCTACGCTAATTTTGTTCCTATTTGTTCTATTTCTACCATGGGATTGTCATCCCGTGGTAACTAGGATTTCACAAGCTCCAGTTTGGATCAACCCCACAGAGGACTTCAGATGATGCCAACCCTGAAACAACACACTGTACTACTGAACTCTGCTACTAATTTATAATGTTCCTTGTCTGTTCGATTACGTAATTAATTGATCTTTACCTCACATCTATGCCATATCTACATGTACAAGCTACTACTACATATGCTGTAAAACATTACCTTGTGTAAAGCTGCTTTGCAATGATATGTATCATGAAAAGCGCTATACAAATAAATTTGAATTTAATTGAATTGAATTGATATCGGTTCTTGCTGGTAATATGGTTTAACCATCTGAGGTGATTTTGGGGCACTTGAGATGTTTGGACATGCTCTGATATTTGTGTTTTATCAGTTTCTTATAACATATTACTGACCAACATGTATTTTTCTTGTAATCAGCACAAATTGTTCTACAACAATACGTGACAAAGATGAATGTACATGTTTGTATTTTTTAGAACAAAAAATATAATTCGTGTTTAGTAAATTTTGGGAAAATGAAAGTAGCTGAAATAAGGCCCTTAAACACACACTGAATAGTCCTGCACAAGACTTTTGAGTATCCAGTGTATTAGGCTAGAATATTTACATCAGAATGATGTGAAAATCATTCCACTTACTTTTTTTGAATAAATAATATATTGATTTAAATTTTAAAATACATTTTTTGGGGCTGAAAGCTTGTATGCGAAGGCATGAGAATGGCCATTAATATTCAGTGATTCTCACCTGATGAGACAAAGACCCCTCCCCTAATGGCCCATTAGTGACAGGTAAGGCAGGTAATAAATAATGTGAGAAAAATCTGTTTTATGAAATGATTTGTATTTTATTTAAAGCACAATATAATTAAAATATACATAATGAAGGTCAAAGACACATTATTGAGCACACTGATCTAACTACAGAAATGTGAACAGACGTTGAGTCAATTCTGAAAACAGATTCTGTTCAACAAGTGAAACCTGTACATAATACCTGGTATTTAAGAGTTTAATGCTACTTTTCAAAAAAAATAAAACCTTGTTTTACCATAGAATCTCAGTGTAGTTAAACATCTGATGTTGGTAACAGCACTACTAGAGGAAAACAGCTTGAGGAGAGGAGACAGGACTGTGATGCAGGTGTCTGATGACTAAAAAACAAACAACAAAACATCTGTTAGCATGCTAATATCAGTATGTAGGGCATATATTTATATAGAATGATTTTGAAGACATAGACCGACGCACGCTTTGTATTATATTATAGCATTTTACAATATATCCAAGATTTTATTGTTATTGTTTAGGACATTAAACATCTATAGATATATATTTATAAAATAGATTTGTGAACAGAGTATCAATACCAAACATTTTAAGACTCACAGGATTCATCATTTACTCATATTACTTTATTATTGTAATGTTTTATATTATGCAACGCAAGAAATGTAGAAGTCTGTGAATGGGGTGCCTGTCATATTCAAACCGTTTCACTCGATTTCAAGCATTTTAGTCAGGAATTATAGTTTGGGAAAAAAACTTGTAAATGTGTTTAGGTTTATGCCACAATACAAGTTACAATACAAATTATGCCACAATACAACACTTACTCATTATATCGATCTGCTCCGTGGGTCAGCTTGCACGATGCATCTGTTATTCCTTTCATGATATCTTCCTGAATCGAGCCATGCGTCAAATCTTCTTTGTCTGAAGTAAAGTAAACCTTATTTCTCACAGCACATCTTCTTCCAGAAACGAAATGCAGCCGAAGTGAACTTGAAGAAATGTTTTCAAGCAGAGCTCACGCAGCTGTTGTGGGCATGTACACGTCACGCAGATCGCACGTGGATGATTGTAATAACAATGGCACGTGAAGCTCAGGGGAGCAGTCGAATTGACTATAATGAGCTCAAACAAAGAAAACAAATGTTTTGTTTTCACACTGATAACTTTATCACATAATATTTGTTTTCGCCTTGACTAACTTCATTTTAGAGTAGACATATGCAGCTTTCTGTAAATACAACTCTCATGTCTGTGAGTTACATTTTTGTTGATTTTCTGTTCATTTTATGTACGTGTTTTAATCTGAACATCACAGAGACAGAGACAGCAGAGAATGCACCCTGTTAATTTTCTTTATTCACCAAAAGCAGAATGTTTTGTTGATATTGTGAGTGTATACAAATAAAAATAGACCCTTTAAAGATTTAAATGCTGTATTACTCTTAAATGTGCAATCATATATGACAGAGCAGTTTCAGTTTTTTTCTCTGACAACTGAAAAAAGCCACTTACTCCCGCAGGCGGGAGAGCTGACCTCAGTCCGTTAAACCTTAATAGTCTATGCAGGGTCGGAGACCTCCATCCTTCTTGTCAACAAAGAAAAAAACTGCCCCAGCAGGTGAGGTGGTTGGAGGTGAGTTCATTGTCCAGGGCTTCTTTAAGATACTTGTCCATAGGAAATCTCTCAGGGCCGGAGAGGGAATGGAGCCTTCCATGTGGTGGGCAAGTACCAGGTACCAATTTGATAGGAAAGTCATAAGATCTATGAGGTGGTAATTTGGCGACTTGAGCTTTACTGAACACTACCTGTAAATTTTTGCATACTCCTAAGGAACTTGGGATAACTTGGTGCAATGAACTAGAGACTTGGATTACAAGTTTCTTGGCCATCTCATAGTCCATAAAACTCCCCAGAGTCAACAAAAGCAAAGGCTTTGTGAAGTTGGTTGCCCTGGCTGAAGGTAACTGGGATTGTTAAACCTGAGGTCACTGAGCAGGGGATGGTTCCTATTCTAGCCCTGGCCCCCCTCCTTTTGGATGAGAGTTGACTTTTCCTGACAACTCAGGACAGGTAAAGCAAAAGTGACCTGGCTTGCCACAGTAGAGACAGCATTTCTCTCTTATCCATTGGTTGCACTCAGTTTGGGAAATTCTAGTTCCACCCAATTGCATGGGCTCCTCAGGGCCACTGAGAGATGGAGGCAACTTAACAGAGCTGGCAGATTCAAGAAATCTAGTCTCCTGCTGACTCCCCTGCTGGTCCAGTGCCGGGTCTCGGAAGGCTAGCTCATCTTTAATAATAGGAGACAAGGCATGGTGAAAGGCAGCCCTCAAGACTCATCGATCCCACCCACTTGCTTTGGCAAGAGCGAGAAACCCTATAGTGAACTCTGCTGCACACTTTATAACTCAGAGGTTATAAAGGCTTACATACAGACTATGTAAAGTTTAGAAGCCAACCAGAGATGGGGATTCAAATCAAAAGAGTTTATTTTCACACATGGGAATAAGGTAAACAGAAATCTCCTGATCCTGACTGGCGTTCTGACAGAGTTATAGACTTCACAGCAGCAGGCTTCAGAGGACCTGGGAGCGGTGAGTAAGCAGAAGTGAGTTTGCAGGTAAGTATCAACCTTAATACGATCTCCTGACCGTGACCAGTCAGAGATTGGCAGGTGAGTGTGCACAGGTCAGTAGTGTTTCAGTTTTATTGCTGCAGAGTGATCTCCTAATCACTTGGTAAAAGCAACAGGAGCTGTGAATGAGGAAGTCAGGTAAGGATCACAGGTAAGTATCTCAAGTAAGTTCAGCAAGGTTAGTGTAAATCAGGGGCAGATGAAGAGAACAACAGTCATCAGCCAATTCAGTGGATCTATGGGCAGGTAAGCATGAGAGACAAACAAGTTGTTTGAAATGTTGTTACCTCGAACTCAGCCGTCAACTCTTTCGAGTCTTGTCTCTTCGAGTCTCTCTTTTATCTGAGCATGTGATTAGAGTCAGGTGTCTCTCATTTATCATTAGGGATGATTGAGAGCAGAAACAAACGGCTGATCCCAGATCAGCCAACTGTGCAGGCGTGACTTCACCTCGCCAAGGCGGAACACATGGTGCTGGCGACGACATGGATAAGGAGCGAAAGAGGACCAAGGCGAGCCGGAGGGAGGGAGGAGCCTGACAGAGCTGGAAGGTCAGAAGGACGGGGCGAAGCCGAAGGAATGGAGTCCCAAGTTGATGGATGGACTCCGACCGACCAAGGCGAAGCTGGGGGGACGAGCTGGGGCTAGCCCAGTGGAGCTGGAGGACTGATGGGCACCGCAAGAGAGGAGGGAGCTAGGGCCCATGGAGAAATGGAAGGGGGACAGAAGCGGAGTTCTAGAGATCCGGGAGGCGTATAAGAAGTCTCACTGGGCGGAGAAGCCCACCTGTGCATACCAGACAATGAGGATTGGGCTGATCAGACTGCAAAGAGGCACCCTCCATGGCCGGTTCAGAGCAGGGCAAGAGTTCATTAATAGGTGGGCTAGGAACCGCAAGGATTTCTAATAGCTCTCCTGGCTGTAAAACCGGAACCGACAGACTATAACATGGTTCCTCAGACCGTGAAACGGGGCTGAGACCCGTTACTGGGTGACTAGGAACCGTGAGGATTTCTGACAGCTCTCCTGGCTGTGAAACCAGACCGACAGACTATAACATGGCTCCTCGGACGTGATACGGGGCTGGGACCCATAGTTAGCTGGCTGGTGTCCGTGGAGATGTGTGCACTCGTGCAGGTGTGGTGTGAGAAAGTGCTGTGCTCAGGTGGAGAAGTGGTAGCGGGATGTGGCCGAAATCCCGCCTGTGCCCGGAATGTCATCAGCATGACGAAAAGCGCTGATTTCCACGGCATGTCTGCGAGATTCGGGATTTCCGCATCTTGCAGAAAGCAGGCTCCATCCTGGAAAAGTTGAACAATTTCCCGGTCACCGAGACACAGCTGTTCCGCAAGCTGACAGAACTCAATGATATAGTCCTCGAAAGTCGGGCCCCGGCGAATCAGCTCCGAGAGCTGACCCACAAATGCCATCTCCAAAGTGGTGAGTTGGCCTGTAACGCTTGGTTGCTGTGAATCACTACAGTACCTTGCTTCTCAGCAGGCAAGAAAGACATGGAAAGCAGGAGTTACAACGAGCACTGAACATTTATTTGTAATGACAGGATACAAAGACGCTGACAATAGTGCAGAGGTACGTGCGTACAGACACATAAACACTACGTTAACAATTCACACTGAAGACAAGACAAGGCGTGATATAAATACAAAGATTAATCAAAGACAAAACACAAGACACCTGCTAGACACGACTGGCAGAGGATCAAACACTAATGACGGGGTTTGTAACCCCATTAGAGGCGGGGTTACAAAAGAAGTAAAGCACATGGGGAGAACGAAATGTAAACAAAACACAAAGAGCACATGGAACAATGTGAGCATGATGAGCATGATAAGATTTTATTTTGGTAAAAGAAGCATAATCTAGAGGCCTTTGCCATTCATATAAGCCACTTCTGATTCCAAATGATCAACTAGAAGTCAAGTTATTATTTGTCATTTCTACAACTTGGAGAGGCGACAAGACTTTTGTCAAGGTGTGTATATGAAGAAATACAAAGAACTGGCTCTGATCTGCCGTTTTTAAATCAGTGACAGTTCATAAATAACAGAACATGTGGAACACAGAATCAATGCGAAACTTTAAAATAAGGAACATGGAATAGTAAGACTTTAAGGTGTTAAAAATAAAATGACAAAACATTTTCAAACACACACACACACAAACATGAAAATACATTTTAATCCAGTGAACTCTTATTATATTGTGATCTCTGACCTGACGGTATCACTTTAAAACAGGATTCCAGGAATGGCACTCTCATATAGATAGGCTTGGAAGTCTGGCGCTCTGGAGCATCATTACCAAAGAACAGAAGGTCTAGAATATATGACACCCAGGTGGTACCTAGAAAATCAGTGGAGAGTAGAAAATATTACCTGCTTCAGACTCTTTCCTTAATAACATAATGTTAAAACAAGGTATGAAAAAAGAACCAGCCTAAAAGAAATTAAATCATTAATCTTTTTAACTATTTTTAACTATTTGTAACTTGAAGCTGATCTAAGATTTAATTAGTTCTAAGTTCTAAAAATGGACTGTTTTACCTGTGTTTTTACTACGTTTCTGGTTTCTACAACTGGCCATTTCAGTTGTATTGCTGTCTGTGGACAGTGAGATGGCTCTCTGATATCTTTTTTTTATATCATCTTACTATGTTTCTGGATCTGCGGCCATTTCAGTATTGCTGTCTATCGAGGTTAAGATGGCTCTATGAAATTTTATTTTTTTTTATAGTCAAAAATATCTTATATCTGCCAGAAACAGAGGCAATCTTGTGTTTGTGGATGACGTTATGCTGAAAAGCTCAAACCTCACAGATCACCTGAAAGAAATTGATCACGTCCTAAACCAGCTGACAGTGGCCGGTACAAAGATTGCATTGCATAAAGGACAGTGGTGCAGGACTAAGGTGAACTATGTCGGCTTGCTCGTTGGACGAAATGGCATCGAACCATAGTCCAGCCGCATACACGCCATCCAAAACATCAAGACACCCTGTAACGTCTCTGAGCTGCGCAGCTTCCTCGGAGTGTGCAATTTATTCACGGCAGTTCATCGAAAACTATGCCGATATTGCACGACCACTAACTTCACGGCGGAAGAAAGACGAACCCTTTCTATGGTCTGCAGCCCAGGACGCAGCAGTGAGCGACCTCAAGCAACACCTGTGCCCCGCCTACCTGGCAGGCAGGCCTACCCTGACCCAGGAAAGGAGTTCTATCTAGAAGCTGGCTTCTCCAAACATTGCCTCAGCACAGGTCTGTACCAGCTCCACGACAAAGACAAAAGAGTGGTCGCTTATGCCAGCAAAATGCTGCAGCCCCCAGAATGCAAATACTCCGACTGTGAAAAAGCACTGCTTTGCACCGTTTGGGCTGTTCAACGGTTCTCCAATTACATTGGCGCACAAAAGGTCATCATAGAGACGTGCCACCAACTAGTCACCTTCCTAAACAGCCAACGCATCAGAGATGGCATAGTGACTAATACACGGATAGCCACATGGTTGATGACACTTCAAGGACGAGATGTTGAGGCCAGGTATGCCCAAAACCACAATTCAGCACTTGGAGATGGGCTAGCCACCTGCCAGAACTGCTCGTCAGACACCCTGTGCCCCATCATAGAACCCACAGAACCGTCTCAGACTCCGTCGACTAACTACAGGTACTTTGATGAGAATGTGTGCGAAGGGATGCCCACAGCATATGTGGATGTTTGCTCTTATAACCACAATGGCATTTTGAAGGCCGGAGCAGGTGTGGTCTGGCTCAACAATGACCCCTGCCCTCCGCAACAATTCAAATTAGGCCAGCACTCATCACAATACGCAGAAGTAGCTGCCATCCTCATCACCCTACAACAAGCCGCATCTCACAACAACAAAGAACTCCTCATCTGCACAGACTCTAACTATGCCCGTCTCAGCTTCACATGCCATCTAGCAGGGTGGAAACAGAACGGATTCAAGACAGCCAACAACAAAACTGTCAAACACCAGGACCTCTTCCGAGCATGCAACGCCATCATCATGAAGCATGACATGCTCGTCTATTGGAAAAAGGTCAGAGGTCATTCCCACCAACCAGGGCAGGACAAAGACCTCAACGATCAAACCGATGCCCTCACCAAAGCAGGTGCATTGCACCGGGGAGTCCTGGACATGTGAATCCCTCCCACCCAACCCGTCTGTTGCTGTCGTCACCCGCCGCCAACATGCCGTGGGTACACACCCACGATGTACCATGTGCCGGACACCACGGTGCTAAGGCCACCTACGAGATGCTAAAACAAGTTTCATACTGGCCTGGCATGCAGCAAGACGTGGCGGAATACGTCAAAGGGTGCTGTCAATTCCAACCGACAAACCCAAATCACCGCGCACTGCTACAGAGGAAAGGAATGACCTTCCCATGGTCGGACCTTCACATAGACTGGGTGGGACCCTTGCCACGATCAACGCAAGGCAAAAAGTACTTCCTCACTGTGGTTTGTGAATTCACAAAGTGGGTAGAATGTCTTTCAGCTCCCAACGACACAACAGAAACAACAGCCTGCCTGTTAATGAACCATGTGTTCTCAATATTTGGACTAAGATTCGGAGTCTGCTCTCTCTTTCTCTCTCTCTCTCCTTGTGCTTGTTGTTCCAGTGCCCGCCGACGTTCTCACCGGGAACCTCGACGAGCAAAAGGGGGACTGTGGGGAACCAACCACATAGAATATGCCGAATCATTAATTCAATTTCCTCACTGCCCAACGTAGAGGCCAGAATCAACGCTAGCGACTTGCGCCACGTTGTCTTGACTAACACCCTCTTTTGGAAAGGGGGAAGAATACCCCCTGGCATGTTTACAGCTTAAAAAAATGTGTATGTTAGATATCTCAGACATGAATTCTGACATGAATGTGTATCTGTGTATTCGAATGACGAATGAATGGAGAAATGAATGAATGAAACGTAGACAGGATGTTACCAAGGCATGATTGACATGGAAAGGTAGCTGTTAATACGTGGAATCCCTTTTTAAGCATGGGTGGTCAATATCGGCAAATTAGAAAGAAATTATTAAACTTTATCAAAGTTAGATATCAAACTTTTGTCACCCCCTCTTCCGAACTGTGTCGAGTACATGTTAATATATTGAGAATATGTATTTGAGGAAAACCAATGACAGGGAAGAGACCTTCACACTTCATGGGAGGGACAGAGATTTCCACAGGTTTAAAATGTGTTGCATAGTGCCAAAAAATGTGCGCTTGGACCAAAAGGACGTGAACATCCACTCGGTGCATCTTTTCCACAAAAGATCACCAATCCAACGCATCCCAGAGAGACGGCAGTGGCAAAGTCCAGAGGGACTCCGAAACTCAGAGACGCTCAACCAACCGCGCATCCGCTCTCATCGCAACAAACAGATCAGCAGTACTGCCAAAGGGCCAACCAGCAACAACACCAGGAACCCGAGATCCAATCAGAGCAACGCAAAGCGCAGCAGACGCCCACACGCAGAACCTGATTTTGCTGAGTTAGGCCTGTCCCTGGGTCAACATCTTTGTTGACTCTAGAACAACATTGTGATTAGCCAATCAGATTTGAAGAACCAGTTTATAGTTTAGGCTTACAATCAGTATTTGGTGCTTGTACATCAGTGTCAGTCATCTATCATTTCCTCTTATTTTAGGCAATACTCATGGGTAGGGTTAGGTTTAGGTGTAGAGATATGGTCAAAACTAAAATTTTGGAATAAAATG
>JAUYWG010000056.1:707945-722703 GCA_034779775.1 Enteromius afrohamiltoni | reverse complement strand
ATTCGACCATTGCCTGTCTGACTACCCACAATAAATAGTTGCAAATGGATCCGCACGACTCGAGCGCTTCATCACAGCGACAAAGGAAGAGAAGTTTACTTAATTAGTTTCTTCTTAGTAATTTAGTTTCATTATTCATTATTAATTACTTAATTAATTATTAGTCATATGAGTACAACCATGAACATTTCATCTGAATCCACTAAACAAAGAATATTTCTTTATATAAAATTAAATTAAACACTTTGAATTAAATTAATTAATTAAACAAGATTACTGTCAAGTTACTGACTTAAAGCAATATGCAGCATAGCATCAAAGTGTTTTCAAATCTAAACACAAGCTCTACTCTTCAGCACAATGGTAGCCCAGAGAATGATTAAACAACTCCTCATTACTTTCACTTAAGGTTTAGATTATGTTTTATTGAAAATATTACTTAATATTACTGAATATGCAATAACAGTGGTTGTTGTTTGCTTTATTTGGGCTCTTGACAAATTTTTTATGTTATTTTCTTTGTTCTTAAAGTTATTGTGTTCTTAAAAGACTCATCTGTTATGGTAAAAAAGTTTTTTGTGTAAAAGAAATAAAACCACACTGTATGAAGCTGTTGTTTGATGTTATTTGTGGAGTTGTTAAACCATCCTCTGCTAAGATATTTAGAGATTTAAAGCGATACTCCACCCCCAGAAATACAGAAATAATTACTTTTTACACTTTAGTGCAATTTTTTCAGTTCTGTGTTAGATGCAATTCCCTGATCAAAGTTTGAGTAAAAGTATTAGTGATACTTGACTTAGTCCCTAATAAACAGATTGGAGAAGGAGGTCAGAATCAGAGGGAATAGTGAGACCAATGCATTGTAGGCACAATGAAGCAGTTTATTTCTGCAGGGTTGTGATTAAAAGTACAGACTGAACCTACAGTAGTAGCGCTTAGGAAATTAGATCTAGAATCTTCTTCTGTCTCTTGCTTTTTTATGTTCCTTTGTGGACACTTTCCAAAAGTCTTGCCACTCACTGTAAGTCTTTCCTTGATTTTATTATTCTTGAAAATAACTTTAATAAACCAACTGGAAGAACTCTCATTAAAGAATGATGAACACATGTCTTCTTTCTCATTGTGATGCATGCAATATTTCTTTTTGGAATCACAATATCTGTGGTTTGGGACGATGCCTAATTAGCATTGACCTAAATAAAGCTGTTCTTTTTGCTGAAGAAAATGACAGTTGTATTAGCAGTGATGTGCTTTTGAGAAAGCATAATAAAAATTAACATTAAGAGAGTTGAAAAAAATGCTTGGAAAGTGACTTCATGCTTTTGTTTATTTATTTTTATTTTTTTCCTGGAAATTAGCTACAGCATTATGGGGCTAAAAGATCCTTCATGGGCAGGCTAACAAAATAAATTAATAAATAAATAAAGACGCTGTTAAAATTATGAACTGTAAAATTACGAACTGTAAAATTACAGTTCATTCAGGTTAATAATTGCATTGCTTCCACAGTAATTTCACACTATGACTTCTCTTGTATCAAACAGCGCTCTTAGAAATTTATTGTAAACAAACAGCATCCTACTGAGTTTACAGTGCATATATGCTATGAAAGCACCCAGCATAAACAGATCATGCTGTAGAGATTTTTAATTCTTTCTGGTTTTATTATTGCCATTATTGTTGTATTGTTTTCCTAACTTTTACTGTAGCAGCTTGTGCTGCTGGTTTATTTTGTAATTTGTTTTTATGTTGTACAGCAAATGTTTTTATTTGTTGAGCATTACAGTTAAAGCATTTTGTGTGTTTTTGAGTATGCTTCTCAGCAGTTGCTTCACTATTGTGAAAGATCCATACACAAACAGTTTTAAATGTGAAAAAAATTACTAATTAATCTTAAATAAATAATGTAAAAATAAAATATTCATGCATATGCTAAGAATACTTTGACTAACTTACACAAGGTCCAAGATCCTAAACAAATGCTGATCACTAATCACCAATACAGTGACTTCAAAACAATTATAGTTGTAAAAAACACATTTTTTACACAATAGCACAGTTAAAGACAACTTTATAATGTGCAATCATAATAATATGACAGAACTTTGATATTATCATCATTCTGCTGTTCATCCACAGTCTTAATAATTTATTACAAAATAATACTCTGTAATCCTGTAAATTCCTAGCAATTTTTTACATTGTAGACTCAACAATGTTATAGATGTAACTCGAGAAATTCATTCCAGATGTCATTACAAGCCAAATAGAATAGGGCATACAATGCAAAAATATCTGTATGCAATAAGTGTATTGTGTCAAATGATTAATTTAATCTAGTTGCATAGTGCTTAAGGACATTTGATATAAAGTGATATAAAAATTATGTCAGCATTTTCTAATGCTTTTTCGTTACTACTGCAATAAAACTGTATCTGTACAGTATTGCATTTTCTTAATGTCATTTTACTGAAAAAATTAAAAAAATAGACTACTGTATATTATAAGCCTTTGTTGCTGTTGTTTTGGAGAAAAATGCATCAGAAGCTTTTTTTAGCTATGATACAGTAATTCCTCTAATGTATCTCATGCTGTTTTACACAGCAAGTGTTTTAAGGCTGTAAAATCAGCTTATCTGCTGTAGGCTCTTGCTGGGAGCTTGAGTGATGATTCAACTCTTGCTGAACCTCAGGAATAAGTGGATGCAAATGTGGCTGTTGGCATCGCTCAGTGTTAGGCTGTGCCAAGCATTTGTACTTCTCCTCCACCGAATCTGGCAAAAGTTTTCCTTTGGCCTTCTGCCCATACATTCACTGAGGAAGATCACAAAAAGGTGTGCAGTGCTAAATCTTCTTCACAACAGAGCAATGGCAACAACATTTGGTGTATCTCTGAAAAGCTGTACAGATGAGACACTGTGTCATTGTAACTCTGGTCACACTTTACTTTAAGGTTCAATTCTCATTATTAATTAACTACAACTTTTGACTAAATAACTTATAATTATTGCTTATAAATAACTAGTACAGGTAGTTAATAGGTAGTTGTTAGGTTTACTGTATACTGTACTGTATATTGGGTAGGATTAGGGATATCGAATGTGGCAGAATATATGTAGAATATGTTATTGATAAATTCTAATAATCAGGCAATATATTAATCATTTTATATTATAATATATATTAACAAATATATATACACACACACAGTATACAATATTAATAATAGGCATGTTTTCAAGCAACCAGTTAATATTAAGAATTGGTCAGTAAACTAAAGTGTTACTATAACTGTTTTGTGTTTTTTCATTATTTCTTTTTAAGTGGGCAAAAGGCTTCACCATTGCTTCCTCCATCTCTGTCCTGCCTCACTATTGAGAATTGGTCAGTAAACTAAAGTGTTACTATAACTGTTTTGTGTTTTTTCATTATTTCTTTTTAATTGGGCAAAAGGCTTCACCATTGCTTCCTCCATCTCTGTCCTGCCTCACTTGCTTGGTGAATTGACTAGTCTCTCAATGGGCAGAGGATTTGTTTGTTCTACACAACTGATACAAAAAGTCCATTTAATACCTGCAACGGTACTGAAACTTTGTTCCATGTTCCAGGGCCTTATGTTCAGTTCTTTGGAATCCACTTGAGGCTCTACATTAACATGCAACTCATGCCTAAGCAAATGTTTGTGCTGTGGTGAGATGTGCTTGTAACTAGTGTTTGCATCCCTTCACGACTCATTCGACCCAGATAGTCCTTCACAGTCTCAGAGCTGGATACACTGAGTTCTGTTTCTGTAAAGAGGGGGGAAAATAGCAAACCACATGTGGAGCTCATGAATGTTAATTAGCACTGGTCCCTCTGGCCTCAGGAAATCTGCATTCCCAATTCCAGGGAGGATTCCGGAAAATTCTGCCTTCTTCTATTGCCTTTTAAATAAAAGATGACAAATTGTTATAGAGATTATATAGCACTACAGTGCTATACCATTTTTCTGATTCCCATCTGATACATCCAAATTTATGTAAGCCTTTACAGTATCATAGACATTTTTAACTATGGCTGCACAATAAATCTAGATTTAATCTAATCAAGAATACAATTATGGCTTAAGTGACATGATTTAATGAAACATGAAAAGTGTGAATTACAGGATCTTAATTTTAAGATCTCAGAATTGTATGATTTTAAAAAGGGCATGAATATTTGAAGCATAACCTGGTGAGTTGTTTTTCTATCTACTGCCAATTTAGCAAACTTTGTCACTAGATTAGTTGCTTCCCCACCCCATCTGCCCACTTATCTATATTTATCTTTATATAGATCAGTGAATTTGCCATTATGATATCATCTAGTGACATATAGCTACCAGTTTTAGCTACTTTCAGTTGTCTACTGTCTAGAGAGGCAGCTGTTTTTCTAAGGCAACTCCTGTTACGATTTGCTTCTATGGTGGGGCGAGGAGACTTGGAGTAAAAAGGCAGTCTTTAATGAACATCCAAAGTATTATAAGCAGGTGGGGTCACACATAGCACAAACACTGAGAAAAAGACATTTAACATCGGATGCTAAACACAGGAAACTAGGAAACCTGTTTCCACCACATTCAGCGTTATATAAACTTGCAATTCCGACTTATTTTTCTCAGTTATAAAGTCAGAATTGTGAGATATTAAGTAACAATTCTGAGAGCATATCAGTCTTTTTTTTTCAGTAAAATTTTTACCTTATAACTCGCAATTGTGAGTTTATATCTGAGAAAGTAACTCACAATTTTGTAAAAATTGTAACAAGAACAACAAAATTAGGGCATGATGAAATATGAGGGAACAACATATGAAACAAAAACAAACACAAAGCAGGTGCCAACACCAAGTGTCATTGAACCTCTCAATCGACTAATTAATTAATTGGGCTTGTTTAAAATTGACAGCATTTCTGGCTCTATCCCAAATGGCAAATTCATGGGCATTTGCAGTCCTGTGTATATAAAAAAACAAAAAACAAAATTAAATCCTGCGGCTTGATTTAAATAAAAATAAACAGGGCTATTTTTATGTATGCAAGATTTTTTAGTTTAGTTTAGTTTTTTTAGTTTTTTAGTTTTTGAGCCAATACATAACAAACTTGTTTTTTTGATGTTGTAGCCCTAGGGATGGGTACCCAAAAATCAGTACTTAATCAGTACTTAAGCTCTGACATTAATGGTTCTGCTATCGGTACTGGAGGAAAAAAACTATATTATTGCTAAATGAACATTACCTAGCATATTTTAACCTTTTTTAATTTGCGATAATATTAAAGACATTTGCCTGCATCTCATGCGCAAATTGTCCGTCTGTTCCGCACAAAGGTTCCGCTGTACACAGAGCTTGCGCACACACACACCAAAGCTTGCGCTTAATTGAGTGACGATGACGGAGAGAACTGAATGATCTAAAGCAGTGGTTCACATATGGTTTGGCCTTAGGACCCACAGTGTCCCACTGTCATCAAGCCGCGACACACTGTATATTAGTTAGAAATTAAAAACAAAGCAAATTTATGCGAGCAACGAACACAACATAACATCTGGGAGGACAGCATAGTTCGATTAGGTGAGAGAATATTTATTTCATAACCATTTATGAAAATAATGATAGAATAATGTCACTGACAATAAACTTGTCAACGTCTCATCTGACCGCATACAGTGAATCAGGACTTCATTTTTACTTATAATTTTTTTTAAATAAAAGTGTCAGAAAATTATAATTACTTATGCTAGCAGTCTTCCAAATTAACGACATGAACATCAAATAAGAACAAAAAATAAGGTCTCTCTAAATAAATGTTAAACATTAAAATACCCTTACAGTACTGCCTTTACAAATAGATGAATAATAATAAACTATGCTTATTTAGAAATAAAGCAGAGATAATAGAAAAAAATAAGATTTAAAGCAGAGCTTACCTAAAACTTAATTTGTAGTAATGAAATACATTTACTTTATTTAGTGTACACTGCAATGTTCCAAACTTAATTTTACTTTAAATCACAAAGACTGATAACCTTTAACTTTTTGATTAAAGCTGGTTAAAAACTGTTAATCCTTTTCCAGTGTAAGGTCCGCCTTCTTGGCTCGGATGTCACGTCTCGCTTCTCAGCACTTCTGTTGAGTAACACTTTTTGAGTAATTTTTGTTTCTAATTTTACTTTTAGGTTTTCCGCGTTTTAATCGGACTCCAATTTTACATTGTCTAAGATTAAAGTTATAATACCAAATTTGGGTGCTTGAATTTAGTTATTTTAATTTAGATACTTGATTATTTTTAGATGTGCTATATTTTCATTTACCCGTCCGGCAGGTGCTCGCTAGTTCCTCTAAGAGAAAGGAGAAAGGAGAATTACATAGGACACATTCACTTCGTCAATGGAAGAAGTGGTGTTGTGACTTTTCAGACCCCCTTGGCGACATTTTTCCAAAAAAAGCGACTAGCAACAAATACAGGGACTTCTTGGAGAAACTCTTGTTTCCAACAACGAGGAGACTGTAAAGAAAAAAGGTGCATCGTCTGTGGTGTGGAATTGGTTTGGGTATAGGAAAAGTGATATGAATGAGATGAACGTGATTTGCAAGGTATGCAAGAGCACTGTTTTAGCAAGCAGTGGAAACTGGTATGCTGCCAGGCACGTTAGTACCTGTTGTTCTGAGGAAAAAAACATTAAACGTACAATACATTTTAGTAAACAGTATGGTTGTTTTTTTACTTAAAGTATTGTTGCAATTCACAGTAATAAAATATATGAAATATCTTTATCGAAGTAGAAAATTGATTCTACTGTGATAGAAGATTTTGGTTATATCGCCCACCCCAATTGTTGCTATTATAAATCAATTATATCACTTGTGTTATTGCACTGTTGTACAGTATTTTATTACTGTCACGAGCAGGAAGCGAGGAGATGTGTGGGTTCACTTGCAGGCTGTTTATTGAATGACACAGAGCAGAATCAGACAGGCTTAAAGGGTCGTTACCGACAAACATCAATGGTGGAGGCAGAGCAAGGGAGTGGTCAAAGTCCATGCGAAGGTTGACAACAATAAATACAGTCTGTGGGGCGAGACAAAAACGTAAATCTGGGGGAGCAGGGGTCGGCAACGATAAATCCAAACAGAACAGTGAGATACACAAAAACATGGAAGGAAACACTAGGCAAGGCGACAGTACAATGAACCATGAAGACATACAAACACATTCAGGGTTATATACACATAAAACTGGGTCAGTGGGTGGAGACTAGCAATGAGTGGCTATGGCAACATACAAGGGGGGGCGGAGACATCAATAGGAAACCGTGACAACAGATGAGATGGGCGGAGACAAGAGTGCATGGGGATAAGTCCGGACATGAAAACAGAATGTCCTTAGACACATTTAAAATATACCATGAAATATGTTATATCAATACGCAATTAACTGTAATTAATTACAAGTAAATGTGTAATTAATTTGTTATTTTACATGAATTGACAGTGTTTGCAAATGAGTACTTTTTACATCATCAGCAGAAGACATTATTTATGGATATAAATTTTTTATCGTATGGCATTTGTTATTGTTGGAGGTTTGTTATTTTATTTATTTATTTATTTTTGTGATATTTGCACTGATATAATAACCACCTCTAATCATGGATGAATCAGTACACCTTAAAACATCATGACCATTTATGCTGAGGAGATGAGCCGAGACCTAACATAATTACCAAAATGCCCTTCTGCAAACAACCGCAAGAGGGCCAAATGTTCTGTACGTGTTGTCTGGCCTCAAAATTAACTGCAACTCAGATTTTAAGCAAATTGTGAGGTATAATGCTGATCATTAGTTGTGCATCTAGCCTATCTACAGTCACACTGCACCTGATTGGGTCTTTGATTCCCTGCTTAGAGCCCTGGGATAACAGGACCAACTTGTCTGCAACAAAATCCATACTGGGGATTTGGACTTTAAAACAGCAGGGATCTGGAACGTGGTGCTTTTCAAGAGTGGTTTGATTTCTCATCATCTGAGGAAGTGTTTTTCCAGAGGACTGGGAGCAGCCAGCCCGACTTGTTCACGGCAGGATTTTTAAATGCACTCTGACGCTGTCTTTGGCATAATGGAGGAGTGATTCTCGTTGTGAGAGCTCTGTGTTTTTAGCGGCTCTTCAAAGGCCTCTGCTCAAGGGTGAATGATGGAAGAGTATGTGACTCTTATACACAAGAGAAATGCCATCTTCAAACACTTAATTCTCTCTCTGAGCAGCAGATGCTCTCTTGAATATTAAAATTAGTTTATGTCAAGTATTTAAACAGTGGAGCAAATACTGTTGCAATTTCAGATATTTACAGTTTTTTGGAATTATTTGATCTGACTACCCAACATATACTTAAATGTATTTTGATACACATTTATTTCATGCTAAGCACACTTCAGATATATTTTCTTTTTTTTTTTTAACTGTCCCCCAAACTGTAGTTGTTTACACAAGGTTACTACAGTTTTTCTCAATTGCTTTGGCTTAATTCTTGAATGGAAATTTTATTTTTCAAAATAAGTTCAGATCTCTGAACAATTAACTTATTGTTCACTTCAGATTGTAATTTCTTATTGATTTGAGCAAATTGCAAATGCTTTGGACCACAAAACCAGTCATAAGGTAAAATTTTACAAAACGGAGATGTATACATCATATGAAAGCTCAATAAATAAGCTTTCTATTGATACATGGTTTGTAAGGATATGACAATATTTGGCCAAGATACTTCTATTTGAAAATGTGGAATCTGAAGGTGCAAAAAATCAAAATACTGAGCAAATCACCTTTAAAGTTGTCTAAATGAATATCTTATCAATGCATTTTACTTATCAAAAATGACATTTTGATATGTTTACAGTAGGAATTTTACTAAAAATCTTCATGGAACATGATCTTTACTTAATTTTCTAATGATTTTTGGCATTAAAAAAAAACAATAATTTTGACCCATGCAATGTATTTTTGGATATTGCTACAAATAAACCCCAGCAACTTAAGACTGGTTTTGTGGTCCAGAGTCACAATTGTCTGCAGTTGGCACAACAACTAACTGCATATGGCTTGTCATTTTTCATCTTCTAAGCCATTATTTTCAAAACAATCCATTAAATTAAAAAAGTTAGTACATACGCATTTATATTCCATAAATATCTGACATTGACATTGTTTGTAATTTCGGCTAAATTGGCAAATGTCCTCTAATTGAAATACAATTAAAATCAGCCATTTAACCATTTATCAGCATATCAAGTTATTAGCATATATATGTAGACTGCCAACAGCACAATCACTACAATTTGTAATATATTTGTACAAAAATAAATGTTGTAATGCGGAAGTCAGTGGAGTGCGGATCCAAACGCAAAGATTTATTCATGGTCGACAGATGAGGTTCAAACGATGGAATACAGAGTTATTCAGGCAAGGCTTAAATCAGAGTCAGGGTACACAGGCAAATAATCCAAGGCAGGCGGCAGAACAGCAGAAATAGAGAACCGTCTAAAGTCAGTACACAGAAAAGTAAACACGGAAATAAACGCTAGATAATCACTAGAAATCAGGTGTCCCCAACTAAGCAAGCCAGAGGCGACAGCGGCAAGGAACCAAAACCCCATCCATGAGAGAATGGGGAAAAAAACCTTGGGGGAACCAGGCTTAGTTGGGTCCAGTTCTCCTCTGGCCGGACACCCAGCACCTAATTTCCAGTTAAATTTTAAACACATGTTAGATTGTGTAAGGACTTATAGTGCTTGTGTGTGCATCTGGATCCGGCGATCTGTCCATGGAGCTCATCTAGGTGTTCTGGTCTCCGATGAAGATCATCTCTTTGTGCTGGTACACCATCTGATCTGGATATGGATTGAGGAACAGAGCATAGAAGCCATTCTCTTTACGATGTAACGAGTACACCATGTGTTAAAGGGCAGTGTTCCCAGTTCTGGCTGATCTAATATCTAATGCTGATCTAATGCAGCCTAACAACTTTAACGGATTTGATTAATAAATGTTTATCAGTGTGTTATGTGTAAGCCAGAGTAAAGAGAAGTGTCTTTAATCTAGATTTAAACTGATTTTAAATTGTTCCAGTGTTTGGGTGCTAAATAGGAAAAAGATCTGCCACCCGCAGTAGATTTTGATATTCTAGGTCAGTGGTTTGCAACCTGTGGGACGGTATTGCAGGGGGGGCGCCAATTATTATTAATAGAAATGGTAATATTGTTAACATAATAAAAAATGTCTAGTTTGCTGATCAGTTATGTATATTTTCTGTTTATTCAATACATAACCAGTTTATTCAATAAAGACAATTAACAGCTTTGTTTCCGAGTACTTAGTTAACCCGACACAAAAAGTGGGATCCTTTAAATTCTTTTGCAGTGGGCCGCGGAAACATATGTGTTTGGCTGTGTGGGCCATGAGTTAAAAAAGGTTGGGAACCACTGTTCTAGGTATTATCAAATGGCCAAAGTTTTGAGAACACAGCAGACTCGGAGGACTAAAATGTAATAAGAGCTCGCTCAAATAATGAGGAGCTAAGCCATTCAGGGCTTTATAAGTAATTAACAAAATTTGAAGATCTATACGATGTTTGATAGGGAGCCAGTGAACTGTTGATAGAACCAGGCTAATATGCTCATACTTCGTGGTTCTAGTAAGGACTCTAGCTGCTTTATTTTGAACTAGCTGCAGTCTATTTATCAAGCGTGCAGAACAACCACCTTATAAAGCATTACAATAAACTAACCTCAAGGTCATAAATGCATGAATTAACATTTCTGCACACAATTTAGATATGTTCTTGAGATGGAAAAACTCAGTTTTACAGATACTAGACACATTTTCAAATGAAAGATTGCTATCAAACAGTACACCTAGTTTCCTAACTGATGAAGAAGAATTGACAGAGCAGCAATCAAGTGTTAGGCAGTGGTTTAGATTATTACATATGTGATTTTTAGGTCCGATAATTAACACCTCTGTTTTGTCAGAATTTAACAGTAGGAAGTTACTTGACATCCAATTTTTTATATCAGCTATGCATTCTGTTAGTTTTTCAATTTGGTGTGTTTTACCTGGCTGAGAAGAAATATATAGTATCATCAGCATAACAGTGAAAGCTAACACCATGTTTCCTGATAATATCTCCCAAGGGTAACATGTAAATCGTAAAAAGAAAAAAAAAAAGGTCCTAGAACTGAGCCTTGAGGTATTTGTTTTTCAAGTTAGTTTTCATTGTTTTTAAACCGGCAAAATCACCACCATTGTGTACATTAGATATGATAGAGACACTCTTGTTTCTATTGGTATACAATGTACTCACAATTAAAAGTTTTTAACACCGGATCTGAGCTGGCCGAGTGAGATCCTGAGGGAGAACAAAGGACGCAATGCGAAGCTGCGGCCCCTAGGGAAAGTGAGCCGGCGTCAGGAACAGGCCTGTGCACACCGCACATCTCTGCCTAGCATCCTGCTTGCCAATGTCCAGTCACTGGAGAACAAACTCGATGATCTCAGGGCCAGGGCAAAGTTCCAGAGAGACATTCGGGACTGCAATCTCCTCTGCTTCACCGAGACATGGCTGAACCCAGCGTTGCCGGACTGGAATTCAGCCGGCCGAGTTCTCGGTTCACCACATGGACAGGACACGGGACTCGGGGATGTCAAGGGGAGGCGGCGTGTGTTTAATGGTGAACAGCAGCTGGCGCAACAGTGCGAGCATTGTTTCTTTCACACGCTTGTTTCTTTTATCAGCACACCACCTGCCCCACCAGGGGCAATAGGACACTGGACCACTGCTACACTACAGTTAAGGACGCTTACAAGGCGCAATCTCATCCACCGTTTGGGAAATCTGACCACTATCTTCCTCATGCCAAAATACAAACAAAGGCTAAAATGGGAAGTTCCGGTTCAGAGGGAGGTCACGTGTTGGACGGACCAATCGGTGGCCGTGTTACAGGACGCACTTGATGGCGCTGACTGGGACATGTTCCGGAACAGCTCTGATGATGTCAACGTGTTCACGGAAGCGGTTGTGGGATTCATTGGGAAACTAGCGGATGATATCGCACAGAAAACGGCTATCAGAAGCCGTGGGTGGATAAAACCATCCACAGCGCTCTGAGATCTCGCACCGCTACCTACAACGCGGGACTTGCATCGGGGGACATGGACCCATACAAGGCAGTGTCATATAACGTGCGAAAGGTGGTGAAAGAGGCGAAGCAGCGCTATGGGAGGAAACTAGACTCATAACTCCAACAGAGTGACTCTAGGAGCCTGTGGCAGGGACTAAGGACAATAGCAGACTATAAAGCACCAACATCCGGTATGATGAACGCGGACGTGACTCTGGCAGACGAGCTTTCTACGCTCGCTTCGAGGCTGCAGCCAAATAGCATATCGCTATGCAAATAGCTGCAGACAGGAAGACACTGCCAACACCGGAAACATCTCAGAGCATGACGAGATGAACACCAGGAAAGCAGCAGGACCAGACGGCATCTCAGGTGGTATTCTCAGAACCTGTGCAGACCAGCTAGCACCTGTGTTCACAGAAATATTCATGTGTGTAATATTCAAATATGACTATCCGTTTGTAGCCCTCACCTAAGTAGTGCTTTGTGCGGCTGGTCAAAGACTTCATCATTTCTTCACTACCAGACACACTTAATCCACTACAGTTTACATCCAAACCGGTCTACAGATGATGCCATCTCTCATCTCCTCCACACATCACTCACACACCTGGACACTAGAGGAGGTAATTATGTTAAAATACACTTCATTGACTGTTTTCTCTGTTGAGGTCAGGAAAGCGATTCCGCTCCCTAAAGGCCAACACAGAGAATGAGGAGGAGCTTCTTCCCGCAGGCGATACGGTCTCTCAGTCAGTACATCACACAGTACTGATCCATTTTGCACATCCACACGTAATGTTTTTTTGTACTCACTTTTTTTGCATTCACTCTGGACACTGAACTCTCTACTTTGTACTTTCAATTTGCACTACATGTTGTAGATGGGAGGATAAATGAGTGAAATTTAAATACCATTTGTCCCCAGTATGCCTCTTTACTCACTTGCACTTATCAAACTGTTACTCTTATTGTGTGTACATATACCTCATATGTTTATACTATATTCTACTTCTATTTACTTCTATTCTCCTTTTTTCTATTTTATTTTATTGCTAGTTTATTTTTTTAGTTTTTCTATATTGTATTTATTTACTGTACTTTTTTTTATTCTACTTCTATTTTGCTGTTTTACTTTTTTCTTAATTGTTTTTCTTAATGTGTCAGTTTGCTGGAACAGTCGTGCAATACATTTCACTTCACACATGTTGTATCGTGTATGTATGTGAATGTGACAAATAAAATTCGAATTTGGGTAACTTATAGTGATGGAGAAATGAGCTGCGTGTCATCTAAAGGTTTTATTAGATCTCGTCAGTTTTCCGCTGGAGCTGCTCCCGTCAGCAATTCAAACGCTCTGCTCTCCACGCAAAGCTGCTGTCGGTTAAGGAAGATTTGATAAAAGAACTCGTGCCTTGATTGGACTCCTGTCATGTCAGAAAGTGGACGTTGCCATCTTGGACATTAATTGGGTTACTGTTGCTAACTTTTTTCTTTTGTTTTCTTGATTTATTATTTATGTAAAATAGCTATATGATTCTCGTATAGGCCTATTTATCCTTTATAATGTTTTTTCTCTGGTCGCAAAAGTGCTGCAGATGTATGATTTTAAAAAGATATGATCACGTAAATCTTTGTCCTCTGTTGTTTGCTAGTTTTTGCACATGTACAATGAATCTGCAGAAAACAGATATTACTATTTTTAATGGGTCACGGGTGCTTATGTTACAATGAGTACACGAGGCGTGCAAGTTCAAGTGCAAACAGTATATTTTAATAAAGGCTCAGAGTCAGGGCAGAACTAGTCGAGCTCCGACAAACAACGCAATAACAGACATAAACAGAGGCAAGGTCGAGAAACAAAGCAGAAGGTCCAAATACCAGTGAACAGAGTCCTTGAGGAGAGACAGAAGTCCAGTTCCAGGCAGCAATCGACAACAGATAATCCAACAGAATAAGGGGAATCAAGAACACGAATGAACAGTAACATAAACAATGAACCGTACAAACAAGCAGACACTTCCAGGTTTTATACACACAAATCTAAGTCAAGGGGTGGAGCAAACAATGGAGTACCTAGACAAGAAACGAGTGGGCGGAGACATGAGTTCATTGTTGAGAGTTCCTGAATGAAAACAGACATAAAACACAGAGAGTTCGCTGGAAGCTGGAGTGCCATCCAGTAGCCTGCGCTGGCACCTCCAGCTGACCATGACAGCTTATCCTTTCTAATTGAATGAAATTCTCATTTAATATAATGTTGTCAGTTAACCGGTTAATAATCGGTGAACAGTTGTCTGTTATGAGAAATAACCAAAATGAGCATACCTAATTTCAACGTATTAAGGCAACATCAAATGAAGCAACAGAACATTGATACACATCACGCACAGAGCTTGTGTGAACAGAGAAAATCCTAGCTTTATACAGGTCCTTTTCAAAAAATTAGCATATTTTGATAAAGTTCATTATTTTCTGTAATGTTGTCACGGATCGCTCCTCTGTGGCCCTTCCCGATCGCCAGCAGCGGGAACCCTCACCTGAGTTTTAACGTTTCCACC
>JAUYWG010000056.1:696849-707845 GCA_034779775.1 Enteromius afrohamiltoni | reverse complement strand
AACATACAAGGAGTGGAAAAAACCAACAGTTAACATAGAGGCTGGAAGTGCCTCACAACAGTCTGACTGGCACTTCCAGCCGATCATGACAGTATATTAGACACAAACAATGTCTAATCACAGAAAAAACAACATTATAAAAAGAGATTGCTCAAACAACTCAATGGCTAATGAAATATGTGAATTCATATGAAGACTTTATTTTAATATTCACGTTTGAGAAACCCAAAACACAATATTAAAATGTAAATACCTTATGAAACATTAGAAGTCTTTCAGCAGCACCACATGCACTGATTATTGGAGACTTCAGTCCTGGTGGAAGGAGACGATTTAAAATATTTTAGAATGTAAAAACAACTAATTTTAAGATTTTTTTTTCAATGTATTCCCTTCTATAAAACATGATAAAAGCCTCTACACAAATGAGTCAACAACATGACAGCTAGGACAATATACATAATGAAAATCTTAGTTATTTTAATTAAGTAAAACAACAATAATGTCATGATTGAGTCAACAGGAAGAGGCGTTCGGGTTCAAATGCAAAGCAGTTGATTGAAACTCATGGTCGAGACAAGCGAGGTCGAGCACCGGCAAACACAAGTAGAGTAAGCAGAGACAATAGCGTAAATGATAAACAAAGCTTAAGACAACGTACCGGCAAACACAGTCCATAGGGCGAGACGAAAACCTAAATCCAACAGAAGCAGTGGTCGGCAACAGGTAATCCAGATCACAAGACAGTAGAACACAAAACACAAATTAAAATACTAGAACCAGGTTTTACAGTGTAAATGAACCGTGACAAGACAGACAAACAGACCGGTATATAGGTGGAACTGATTGAATGATTGAACCTAACTAGCAACAGCTGTGGGGGAGAGGTGCATTCTGGGGAATGGTGTCCAGGTATGAAAACACACACAAAAACACATAGAATTCATAGAGAGCTGGAGTGTCATAAACAGTCTTTAGCTGGCAGCTCCAGCTGGGCATGACAAATAATAAGAAGAACAACAAAAGATTGTAGGTAAAATTGTATTAAGTCAGACCTACCTTCAGTGCAATCCAGCTTCACATACTTCTGCTGTTCGTTGTACTTGATCTGGACCAACATTTCACCTGGAACATGCAAAGCGTTTAACATTGTAAACCGGTGTAAATGATGAACACTGTATTGGATGGATGTAGGTCACATCGTTCATGCAGTAATATTACAATATACAGACAGCAATAACGTCAGCGTTAGTCACGCTGCAGTTGACTGTAAACTGTACCATACTTTATCTCCAGTGCCGATTAACGTTATTTATCCACACGCTTTTTATTAAGAAAATGATAAATACTGTGCAGTTTTCTGTCATGTCTGCAAGGTGAATATTGCGCATTAAAAAGTCTTAAAGATTACATAAACACATCAGATGTAAATGCTCTCTCTTTCTGTCTCTCTATATAGCTTTAAAGTGCCCCTATTATGCTTTTTCAAACATGATCGTTCATGCAGTGTGTCATGTAGCTGTATGTGAACATAAACTATCTGCAAAGTTGTGACGCCGACAGTGCACAATAAATAAAGTTATTGTCTATCAAAAAAAAAGAGTCGACTCACATTCGCCTGAACGAGTCGTCAGCAATTTTAATCTTTCTCTGTAACGGATTCACATCACTAAGTAACATATTTGCATAATGTCCACCCACGTTCTGTCGTGAACAACTTGCCCCGCCCCCAAACAGTACAATTTTCATGTGGATTACATCATGTGAAGAAGACGCTGTATCCTGTGAGAGTTAATTTGTTGTATATGCCCTTCCAAAAGATAAATCTACAAAGAATGAGTGGTTAACATTCATTTTTTCAACAACACCTCAGCAGTACAGTCTCTTGTTGTGTTCGCATCATTTTACTGATGACTGCTTTTCCAATCTTGGAGCACAACACAATATTTACCAAATGACTTAAAAGATGCATCAGTGCCCAGTTTATTTGGACCGGCTTGCTCCTCTGAACTTCTACCTGTAAGTAAGATTAATAATTGACAATTGTATTTTCTAGTGATCGTTCAAAAGACATATTTGTGGAGTTATGCTGTGTAACAACCCTACACGTGTCCTGATCACCGGCTAACTTACTGTTCTGTAATTCTGTTGTTCAGCTGTGGGCCTAATGTAGTCTAATACTGTGATTGATGCAGCTTGACTGTTTGTCTGTCTCATCCACTTGTTAGTTTAAGGCTCCGTTTACACAAAGTTAAGATGCAGGTATTTCCCTGCGGTTTGGTTATGGGCCAGAAAATGCTTAACGTCATGTGAGCACCCTATTTACATAGGTTTGGCATAGTTATTATCGTGCTCGATGGCGCATTTATGCGGGTTGATATAAATGACAAGTTTTTTGAAAACTATGTTGTGTGCACAATGTTATTATTAAAAACGGAGGGTAGGAGATATTCATTTCTCTTAATACCCGGCTGTGTATAAATGTGGCCTAAGTAATGATAATTATAAAAATAACAATAGCTTAACGCAGTGTTATGCATTATACAATGCTGAAGTTCACTAAGTAGAGGTGTGCCCAATTCGCTTACAAAAGCACTGTCCACGTTAGTTTTGGTACTTAAGCTTTGTGGAGCGCTGTAGTGGTAGACCAATCATAAAGGACTGCACCATCTGACCAATCACAGCCGTGAGGGCTCACGGGAGGGAGGGGTTTACACAAACTGAGTCTTTGAAATGCTTCACATGAGTCATTTACGAATCATTTAGAAATGGGGTAAAATTAAATCTATTTTTGGAGAAAACTAAAGTGTTTTTTTGTCACGGTCCTCTCCAGTGGACAGCTGCGGGAACCTTCGCCGGAATACTAATGCTTCCGCCTGGACACTTTAGCCCCGCGCACCTAGGTCTCAGTGTTTTCAGTTCTGGGGCTCCTTGCTGTATAAAAAACACTGACTCTGGCCTAAGTAAGACGCGAAGTCTCGATTTGCCACGGCCATCGTTTCTGAGCGTACTTCTGGTTATTCTTGTTTGACTACCCGTGTTTGATTTTCTGCCTGTGTTTTGTTTTCCGACATTTTTGCCGCCTGCCCTGATCTATTGCCTTTCCTTGACTCTGATTTTGCCTGTCCCCTGATATTTCTGTTGTCTGTGTATCGACTTCGCCTGCCTGACTATTCTCATTAAAATTGTTGCAAATGGATCCACACGACTTCCGCGAATCATTACATTTTTGACCTTGCATACACATAAACCTGTTTTAAGAGACTAATAAAACAATATTAGCAACCTTTAAAATGGCATAATAGTGGCACTTTAAGCTTGTAAAACCATCCCTTTATAAAAGCTTAACACTAGCTAGCTAATGTTAGCTGTAGCTAGGTTAATAACGTTGTTGACAATTCTAGTCCTGGCAATAAACAAGTGTGCGTTCACTCCATAGCACGTAATATTGTAAGTTCTGCTGTTGAATTAGCAACAGATTATACATGCTGAAGTATGATTTAATATAACTTACCTTTCAAACACACTGGAAGATAATGGCTGCGTGTGATTTCAGCAGTGGCAGTGACACAGCGGGGCGGAGTCTAATAATCTCTATGGAGTTCTTTTAACACTGGGTTTGACTACAGAATGTTTTTCTTTGCACCACATGGTGGATATTATATGAAGCGCAACACGGTTTAAAAAAATGTGAAAAAGCGCCTGCAGCAAGACCTGTGATCACACATGCCGATTTGCAGGCTGCCACGTAAAAAGTAGACGTATTTTTAATGGGCAGATCTGTATGATGAACACAAAACACACTGAAGTTATTGTTGGCCTCTACGGCCCAGACAGTACCTGTCTGAGAATCACAGGGAATCCTGGGTGGAGCAGGAGAGTGAGAAGCTCCCCAGGGAGGAGCCGGCGGTGGAGCAGGTGGCGGATACCCCCTCCAGGGTGTCCTCCAGGGCTGAATAGACAGAACTGGAAGAAGAGCATAGACAGGTTAATAATGGCCTTTAAGGCAAAGACACTTGCCTGCTGCTAGGTTGTCCGAGATCCCAGGGGAGATAGGGACCCTCCGGGGCAGGACTGACGTGGTTATGAGTGTAATAAGGGTAATAGTGTCCCCCTCGACCAGGACAGAGAAGATTGTATAGGCCTGAATAGACACTGTAATGGAGTCAGGGCAGGCCGAAAGTTCTTGGACGGCCTTCATGGCAGAGGTAGGACAAGACAAGAGTTCAACAGCCTCCATGGTCGGTACAAGGCTGGTCGAGAGTTCAACGGCCTCCGTGGCCAGTACAGGACAGAAAGAGAATTCAATGGGCTCCATGGCCGGTTCAAGGTTGGTTGAGAATTCAACGGCCTCTGTGGTTGAGAGTACAACGTCCTAAGTGGCTGTTACTGGGCAGGGCACTTTGGGCTGTGACTCAGGAACTGGACAGGGAAACGACTCCCCTGGTCATGACTCTGGAACTGGACTGGGGAATGGCTCTCCTGGCTGTGACTCAGGAACAAGACTGGATTCCATGGGAAATTGAACTCCATGGGAAATTAAATGTACCACGGCTCTCCTGGCTGTGACAGGGTAAGGCAAGGGTTCGATGGAGCACACTGATTGCCCTGGAGATTGTGCAGCCACCAGCGGAAACTCTAGAGAACTGTGCAACCACTGGCAGGACCTCCAGGAACTCACCCTCCTCATCCGACACCTTTGGGGTCAGTGCAGCCACCAGCAGAACCTCCAGTGTGGCCTTAGCGGTGACCCACAGCTCTGGGGGTTGTGGAGCCACCAGCGGAACCTCCAGAGGATCCATGGCCTGAGTCAGCTTCATGAGGGTCTAAGCAGGGGGCTTGAGGGTACAGTGTGTAGCCCACACACTCAGAATGGTGACAGCCATGACTGGCAGTGCAGAGGAGAGAGGAACGGTTTTAAGGAGGCTCCTAGCAGTGACCATTCTGGGTGGCGGCTCTGGATTGGCAGTCATTTTGAGTGGTCACTTTGACTGTGGACTGTGGAGCAACCTTCTTGACTGCTCTCTCAGGCTGTGGCTGGGTGGTCACCTTAACTGTGGACTTGGACTGTGGTTGAGCGCCATCTAGACTGTTGACTTGGACTAAGAGTGGGCGGCCATCTTGACTGTAGGCTTGGACTGAGGCTGAGCGGCCATCTTGACTGCTGACTTTGAATAATGCAGGATGATCGTCTGGTGCAAAGACTCCGGATCGGTGGCTATCTTGTGCAGTGACTGAGAATCGGCAGCCATCTTGTGCGAAGGCTCGGGATCGGCGGCTATCTTGTGCAGTGATTCGGGGGGGGCAGCCATTTTGTCATCATCAGCTATGCCTACTTTGAACTTAGAATTGCAGTCACATAATCCTTGATGGTCAGCTTACTCCGTTTTAATTCTAGTAGCTGTTTGACAGGATCCCTCTTTGATCGGCGATTCCCACAAATTTAGCTGGATCCTGGTATGGCGAAGTATTCTGTAATGTGGGGGTCGGAGGAGTGCACTGCAAACATTTTTACAAATGTACTGTATAATTACAGATGCTCATAATTTTTTTTTTATGTACTATTGACTTTTCGGTAACACTTTATAATAATGTCCCGTTGTAAGTCATTTATCAGTAATTAGTTAATGATGAAATGTTAATCTACAAAACATTCAGAAATTATTAATAAGTGATTATTATGTTTAGTTAATTAATTGTAGTCAATTACAAGTTGTGATATGTTGAAAAGCACAAAAATATATATTTATGTTAATTTAATAAAGTGTGTAAACCCTTTGTCTCATTAGGACAGACTTGTGTTCCGTGTGGAGTGTGTGGGATCTAGTGATAATGTGAACTAGTTTTACCCTCAACTGAAGTTCACATGAGGTGCACAGTTCTAAAATACTCCATGTGTTTACCATCTTTACCCAACATATCACAACTTCTAATTGACTTGTAAATAAATTAACTAAACATAATAATCACTTATTAATCATTTGTGAATGTGTTGTAGATGAACATTTCATCATTAACTAATCACTTATAAATTACTTACAACGGGATGTTATTATAAAGTGTTACCAGCATTTCTCAGCAAAAATCTTTTATCTTTTTATTTTTTATGAATCCTTTTTGAATTTCAGTGCTGTGAGAAAACAAATAAATATTTTGACCAGTGTGGATTACACAATAACAAAAAAAAAAAATTTTTGGTGGCCTTGGCCAATTCACTGACAAGATAACTAGGTTTTTAAGCATGAATGAAATTTTTGAGTGAGTAACTACATTTTGCAGACATACAATAAAGTTCTGAAGTTCTGACACTTTCTTACATTCTCACAAGCTTGGTCAAGACCCTTTTGCGTCACTTCTTGAAGATCAAGGTACCCCTTTTTAGTCACTTTTTGACGTGATGGGTTCTCTGTTGTTTTAAATAGGAAACCCCTCAGCTTCAATGTGCTGATGCAATAATTTTTTTAATTTTATCATTATAATTAAAAGATATATTGGGTAAAAACAATGGCATTATGGCATATATTTCATATATGTTGCATCAATTTAAACAGTCAAAATGTTTATTTAAATTATATTATTTACACATTTATGAGCACATAACTGAACCCTTGCCCCTTAACCTATCATCTGTCAATAAAACACAATATATAGCAAGCAGATAAAACCACCGTCATAATTTATTTGAAAAATATTAATATTACAAGTCTTTTGATGCAGGTCACAGTATCCTGTATCTGCATGCAGCAGGTATCCCAAGAGATTCAGCCATGGTTATCTAAGAGACTGTTCCCCTATCTTCTGTGCTTCCTGTTACTATTTTAAGTGTGTGGGCTGCACACTGCACCCCAGAGGCCTCATCCGCCCATGAGCCTGTCACGGAGGCCTTATCCACCCAAGAACCTGCTCCAAAAGCCTCATCTGTGGCTGCACATCTCCAGAGGTGTCTGCTTATGCTGTATATCCTCTGTAGGTCCCGCCAGTGGCTGCACTCTTGTCCTGCCCAGTCATGGCTATGGAAGCCATTTCTGATTCCCTGTCCGTTGAACTGCCCCGTCACGGCCAGAAGGGCCACCATAGAACCCTCGTCCTGCTCTGTCACAGCTAAGCAGGCTGTATTGAAGTCCTCATCATTCCTATGTAGGATAAAAACACCTCACCAACTCTCGTTCCTGGACTGTTATGTGTGTCACCCCTGTCTGTGTGTCCCTTTGTTGCATGTTTCATGTTCCGATTGGTTCCCTAGTTTCATGTGTCTCGTTCTCATTGGTTGGTTCTGTCTTGTATTCCTCTCTGTCTAGCTTAAAAGAAGCCCTCACCCTCTCTCTTACGCTGATTATTGTATAGCCTATCTTTTGTTTCTAGCTCCTGTGTTTCCCTTGTTTTTTCAGTGTTTTTGACCTTGTACTGTGTTCCTTGTTCCTGTGTTTTTTGTTTATTTGCTGCCTCTTTTGCCTTTGCCTGGTTTGTACTGTTTTACTGGTGTTTGACCCCGCCTGCTGACTAAATTTTTGGAATAAAGTTTTTCACTTGGATCCCCTCTCGACCTTCGGTCCCCTTCGTAACAGATATGCTTGTTGAGATAACTACTTGCTTTTGAGATATGAACTAAAGATGTTGAGTAAGTTGAGTAAGACTTTCACCGTGACTAGTTTTCTAAACTACTGTGTGAGCTTAGATTCTTATGTCCTGTTGTCTGTGATCGCCATGTACCATCGGGACTAACACCTCCGTGTTTATTACAGAGGTGAGAGGGTGTGTTTTGTACATCTGGGCGTCACAGAGATCACTCGCTCTGTATTTGTGCATTGATAAAGTCATTCAGATTACAATTAGTATAAATCACGAATACCATGGAGAACCATAATCAATGTTTTTTCCGAATATGGCACAAATGCGCGCTCAAGACGCACTGGTCTTTATTGCACAGAATTTGCGCTGAGACACATGCACATTGCTTGACAGTGTGTGCTTCCATCCATCGCGTATTACTTTAGATATGTTTTTTTATATACCCTTTTGAATGCATTGGTATTAGATGCACGAAACTTTGTCACTGACAGTCACATATGCTCTATGTGTTTGTCTGTCCTGAAGTGGCTGATCGCAGCTGTGGTTTAATGCACTTGCATTTCCAAATGCTTTTATACAAAACTGATGTGCACACCTTCAGTTATGTTTCCAGAGCGGAGCAAAACGTCTGATGTATCGAAAGAGATCTGTGCATTAGTCTGAATGCAGCCTGTTAAAGCTGCCACTGTCTATGATCTCATCAGTAATAATCAAACGGCAATAATGCAGAGGAAAAAAAGAAAAATCCAACTTTTAAAAGTCAAAACTAGTTCTGTAAATATCTATCCAGGCACAGAAGCTTTTTCAAGTAAAGTGATCAATTGTATGTCTTGGCCAACATCCTGATAAACAACAAAATAGGATAATCACAGACACACCGTGTTGTTCAGTCAGTGCGCAGTATGCACAGTATATGTTCATTTTTTCTCAACCCCCAACAATTTTCTCTGCTGTGAAAGATTGATTGTGACCTTACATTTTGCCTTTTGGCACTGTCATTCTCTCAAACAGTGAATAATGGACGCGGGACATCAACCAATGATCTTTTTTACATCTAGCACAAGGAGCGTCACATACTAAATTATTCAATTTGCTTCCATCAATGCTGGGATTCTCATCAACACTGTGGGCTCAGGGGGTTTTACCTGGCATACCCTGAAATGCACCAAACAAGTGCTTTGTTTGGATCTACATCTATATTCAGCTGTAAGGTTTCATAGAAATTTCAAAAGAATTGATTTTTTTTTTTTACACAAAATATATGCAAATACATGCATCAGTGAACAAGATCCCTACTGAGACCAGTGAGAATCTATGCTCATGCGTTTTGACAAAAATATAAATGCATAGAAATTATAATTAATTATGGGGGAGTCATCAAATAAACATATTTTTTGAATAGAAATTAATAAGTTGCAAACACTCTGAAATTATTCGTTCAAAATGAAAGCGATAGTTCTGCCAAAAAATCATTTAATCATTTATTAATTTAATTCCAAACCTATATAATTTAAAAACCTATGTACTTCAGAACTTTAGAAATTTAATACAAAAATATAACAATCTAACTTAACCTAACTTAAAAAGGTTATTGTTTGAAACTAAATTTCTAAATTTCACAACTAAAGTGTGATGTGAGTTGCACACTATACAGTTGACCTCTGAGTGAACTTTGAGTAAAGTACATGAGGTTGCACCCTTTCACCTAATGGCTAATGCTAATGAATTTGTTTTTTTTTTGCTTTACAGTGCTTTTATAAAAATAATGCACATTTAAAAGCCTTGAATGAGGAGCAGCTCTTGAAGCAGATTAATTGTTCATGGACATACAGGGCAGGTTGAGAGAAACCTGACGTCTGATAAAGAGTGATGTTGTCTATAGAATAGATCTATATATGCTCCTTCTGCTTGATCTGTGGCTTTTATATCTTAGGCTTCTAACATACATATACCACACATACAGGCACAAGTATTGTATTTTTATTTATTTACTAGGACAGTATAAATTGTGGATCGATATTATTGCTTTAGCCAATACTCAATGTACCTTTAGGCCAGTTTACTCGTCAAAACTGTTAAACTTAATTTAATGCAATACTAATTACATTACTAAAATACCTAATGTAATACAAAACTGAACAAGACAACAATTTGATACATTTATTTCATTTAGTTAAACAATATTGAAATTTATTCTTAAAAGATTAAATATGATAAAATATGGACCATGTACCATATACAGTGAACTCTAAAAAAGAGAGTGTGTCATTCTTGTTTTGTAATAAACAGAAGAAGAAAATATTGTAAAATGCTGCCTGTTGCCTGTGATTTAGGCCATTATTTTAGGAGTGATAAAATGTGTTTTTTTGGTTGACAAGCTTTGTTAGTTTTTTGTAAGAATGAGTTGTTTAGAGGCATGTATGAAGTGTTTTGGTAGTTTTTAGTGCAAATTCATACTAATGAGCAGTGTTGGGGAAAGTTACTTTTAAAAGTAATGCATTACAATACTGAATAAAAAAGGAACTAATTATGTTACTTAGTTACTTTTTATGGAAAGTAATAGATTACATTACTTTTGCGTTACTTTTTAAATATGGGCAGAGCTTGAGTGTTTGTTTTTTAATATAATAATTTCTATTTATAGCAAACGTAAAAGCACACCAAAAAGTCTCACAAATAAACCTTAGGATGAAGAAAAATGAAAATTCACATCTGTGAAGTAGAATACAGAAGACAGTTCCATACTCTTCAGCAATAAAAAAAATAATAAAGCACATTCATTTTTGATTGTAAGTAACACAACAAGCGCCTCCGTGGCCCTCTCCGAGCACCAGCAGCGGGAACCTTCGCCGGAATTCTAAGTTCCTACACAGACCCTTTTTAACCACGTACCCCGGCCTTCTTCCGCTAGCTCTTTGTCATTCTGTGCACTATAAAAGGACCTGAACTTTGGTTAACACTTTGCGAAAGTATTATCGTCCTATGGAGATCTTACCGACATTTTTCCCTGTGTTTGTATTCTGTGTTTGACCTTGGATTGTGTATTTGGACTTCTTGCTGCCTGCCTCTCTGAACATTGCCTGCGTTCTGACTACTCTCACGGTTTGTCATCTACATATCTGTTTGCTGGTGATTCTGACTACTGCCTGTTTATTCTGATCAATAAAAGGTTGCACATGGATACAAACGTCTCAGACCCATTGTTACAGTAAGTATGGTTCAACTGGATCATCAAAGGTCAGCAGCAAAATATGGGTTAATACAGGGCCAGCCCATGGCATAGGCAGTATAGGCAAATGCTAAGGGCGCCGTGCATCAAGGGGGCGTTAGCATATTGTGATAAAGTTCAATATTTTCTGTAATGTACTGAAAAACATTAGACTTTCATATATTTTAGATTCATTACACACAACTGAAGTAGTTTCAA
>JAUYWG010000056.1:670364-681510 GCA_034779775.1 Enteromius afrohamiltoni | reverse complement strand
CCTCCAGACTCTGGCACCTTGATTTCCGAATGACATGCAAAATTTGCTTTCATCCGAAAAAAGTACTTGTTTGTACTGTCTGTAGCCCAGGTCAGGCGCTTCTGCCGCTGTTTCTGGTTCAAAAGTGGCTTGACCTGTGGAATGCGGCACCATTATGCCCATTTCCTGCACACACCTGTACACGGTGGCTCTGGATGTTTCTACTCCAAACTCAGTCAACTGCTTCGGCAGGTCCCCCAAGGTCTGGAATCGGTCCTTCTCCACAATCTTCCTCAGGGTCCAGTCACCTCTTCTCGTTGTGCCGCGTTTTCTGCCATACTTTTTCCTTCCCACAGACTTCCCACTGAGGTGCCTTGATACATCACTCTGGGAACAGCATATTCGTTCAGAAATTTCTTTCTGTGTCTTTTTTAAGAAGGACCTGTATAGGCCTGGTGATGTGCCAGCTGTGCCAAAAAATGCCAGGGATTATTTTTTGTCCCAGTCCAGCCTTGCATACTATGCAGGTTCCCATCATGTAATGTATCACAAACAGATCGGTCTGAATAGATTTTTTATTTTTTATTTTTTTTCGTTTTTTTGAGGCATTAAACTTTTTTTTTTTTATTATTTACATTTTAGCCCTTTGTGTTGTTGGTATGTTGTAAGTGTTTGTATTTGATGATACTGTAGTTACCATTGTTGTGTTTTGTATGTAGAATACCGATGGCACATCTTTCAAAAAAATATTTGAGCAGTTCTTTCACTCTTGTGAAAGATCCTGTACATCCTGTAGATCCTGTAAAGCAATACTCCTTAATTCTGTAATTTCCTGTCAGTTTTCTTTGATTTAAGGAACTTTGTAGCACCAGGGTGTAAAGGAATTCTATGTATATTAAAAAAAAGTTTGACTCTAATTTAATTTCCTAAAAGACCTTTTGAATATTTTTAAGCTTAAAAGTTCTCCCCAAAATGAAAATTCTGTCATTATTTATTCACCATCATTGACAACCCATAGGGCTTTTTCCTTATTCAATAGATAGCAGTGATTAACAGCTCACTGGAGGGGATGATTAAGAATCCAGAGTAAAAATGTAGCCTCCTCTCAGAGAGCAATAGCATGACTTCAGAAGATTTGTGATTATATTACACAAGTAACATGGACCATTTGCGTGATACTAATTGTGCTTTTACACACTTCTTGAAGCTTGAAAGTCTCCGCTTATATTCAGTCCAGAAATAAACCATTAGTACAAATGTTCAGAATTTATCTTATTGTGTTCCAAAGAAAAACAAAAATTATTAATGTCTGGAACAGCATAAGGCTATTCAAATAAAGGTAGAATACAAAACAAATTAGGTTAGTGTTTCTTTAAGTTTCATTAAGCCTAAATTAGCAATATAAGTGCAAATTGTTGTTTTCTATAGCCACACAGATAACAGCTGTTTTTGATCAATATTAAATAATGCACCATTATAGTATTAATGCAGCATTAAAGTGCTTCTCTTTCAGTTTACACCGTCTTTTGTTGACGGAAAAACTGATGCCGAAGGGTACATCCATGTGGCATCCATTCAGCACTAGAAATCCAGGTTTATACAGATACAGCACACACTCTAAGTCACGAGCCATGGCAGTTCAATTTATATAAAGGTGTTGAAAAGCATAAAGCAGCTGCTCACCTGGGTTTGGGCACTTTGACGACTGCCGTCTTAATATTTCAGGAGCACTGTGAAAGCGCCAGGCGCAGCACTTTTGGACGAGCTGTTTCCACTGCAGGCAGCTGGAGAGAAGCTTTACTGCAACTTAATTAGAGAGGGAAGCCATTATCAGAGCGGCAGGCAGGGAAACGAGTGCCAGGTGCTGGATCTGAATGTTTCATCATGGGCCCAGGCGAGAGACGCAGCAGCCCAATGGAAGTGTCAAACACAATGGAGAATGAGCAACATGTTCAGCAGCCACTCAGCTGGGGGTGTATTCAGATGAATGGCTTGGTGGGTAAAGTAGGATTAGGAAGAAGTATGTGCATTAGTATACATATTTGAAGGTAGGAAGGGTTTTAAAATAATATTGTGTTGACAGTTTTTTGCTGAATCTGAAAAAGAGTTCCCCATGTTTTTTTGTAGGGAAGGTGCCACTATAAGTGTAATATGCAGCTTACAACAAATGTATCAGTAACAATTAATCTGTACATTTTGGTAATTTCACGTATTACTAATGGAACAACATCCCAGCATATAATTTAATTACCCTTTAAATCACTTTTTTTTTATAAGTATAGCTGTATATCATCACAATACACAAATACTACCAACCTGATCTCACAGAACTGCATGATATAACCACGTATTCTTAATGCATAATTCCATATTAGTATCACATAATCATTGAAAATTCTGTGATGTAATTTACGTAAAGGATTTCATGTAAAAGATTACAATGTAATTCAGTGACAGGCATCAGCTGTGATCCACGCACGGATTTGGATTCAAATATTGGGTAATGATATTGCCAATATTCCATATGTATTGAGGTGTGATTTTCACTGCAAACGGTCACAACAGTTTTATTTATATTACTTTATTAATACATTTATGAGCACGTAACCCAACACCTGCCCCTAAACCTACCACCCGTTAATAAAACACAAGATAAACCAGCAATTATAACTACCAACATTATTAAAAAGGATTAATATTCTAATTATTCCGAGACAAAAGGATTGATCACCATCTCTCCGTCCCCCGTGACTCCTCTGCAGCTACCTGCTGTTTTGCAAATTTGAAAAATGCTGCCAGAAGAATCCTTACGTCAGTCTTGGTTGTAAAATTCTATTAGCTCTGGCGTGTCTCGTGATCGATCGCTTTGTGAATTGTTATTGGCTCTTGTGTGTCTGCTGATCGATTGGCGTCATTCTACAGGACGAGAGTGTCTTTTGAATAGGAGTCAATGAGTTAATGGGATAGCGGGATAATTTCAGATTAACACCTTATATTTTACTCTCTTCTTCACACAAAGTCATCGCATGGCTTCAGAAGGACTTGAAATGCAACAACTTGTTTGTAATTTTTTTTTTTACTTCTCATGGTCAGTTTTTGCAATTAATACCTATGACTGCGGTTATATTTTCTGTGTGTGTTTTATATTGTTCAGAAGTGGGTAGGAGAAAGGGTAAAGGTGGGGCTAGGTGCTACAATAAAAGTATACATTTTATATCAAATTAATCCAGTTATCCGTGAGTGGATCACGGCTGATGTCTGTCACTGAATTACATTGTAATCTTTTACGTGGTAGTATCACGCAATTTTCGAAAATTACGTCATACTAACACGGAATTATGCATTAAGAGTTCATGGTTATTTCACGTAATTCTGTGAGATCAGGTTGAATACTACATTTATTCCAGGTAAAAAGCTGGCATTGTTTTTATTGTTTTAACCATGTATGCAATAATAGCACTACTAACACTGTGTAAAATTATTTTCATTATTACTTCCAGTGTAGATTTACTGTACTCACTTACAGTGGCATCTTTTACACCCCAGCTAACAGAGAATAGACCAGTTGTCTGTATATTCACTTAATACGTAATAACAATAAATTATGCATAATTAAATGCAGGTAACCCAAACCATTTAGTAAATATAGTTATTTAATATTACTCAGTACTTACTGTACATGTATAATTACACTGTAACAAGGATACCTTAAAATAAAGTGTAACTCAAAAATGTAATGCACTTAATGACATTCAATTACATATACAATGCCATTACATTTACAATTACTGAACATACGTTATTAATTAAGTGTCTTCATTTTCTTCCAGTTTTCTAGTTTTCTCTTTCCACAACATTAAGCATTGCGCTGGGTCACTCCTCCCACAATAAAGTATCAGTGGTCCATATCCTTCAGATTTTTTGTCACATTTAGTGAACAGACACATAATTTGACGCTTGAAACTTGGTTGGGCTACTATTGGCTTGGACACAGTGCTGAAGTAACATAATTCAGCATTCAGAACTGTTTTTATTTCTGTAAATATGATGCTTTTTTAAAATAGCATATTTAAGATTTTAAAATTTTCACCAAAAACAGGATGTGAAGTCACAAGATTCAACATACAGTAATAATCAAACATAGGGTGAATTGCCCTAAAGTGGGACAATATTTCACTAAAGTCTGAATGGCCAAAAACTTCCCACTTTAGGACAATTTACCCTACCTGGTTTCTCTTGTCATTGTCCTGGCATTGTCCATTACAGTTTAAACTTTACAGTTGTTTGTTACACATGTCTTTTTGCAGTAGATCTTCAATTCCTGATAATTTTTTTTTGACACTTTTGCACATTCATGAGTTCTCAGCTGGCAATCCTAACATTTTATGGACAGACATGTAGAAGAAGATTTAGCCCAGCATATAGCCTTGTTTTAGGTGTTGTAAGTTAAAAGTATGAACACACCCCACGATCTGATACAGTGCAAAGTGGTATTTTAAAGTGTGTGTGATGATAATGTGTGTTAGAGGAGTGTCCTGAAACTGGCATTTGAGGAAGGCAGTATTATGATGTTAACTTCACACACCTCAAGTGTGTAACAAAGTGTGTAACAAAGTATGTAAATTCGTTCTAGATGTTGAATTTATTTTATTTCATCCAAAAATTATGATAAGCACAATACATTTGAACTATAGACCATTGCTATTATATATTTATGTTCCTAACACTATGAGTTTATGTGTAGCTGCCATTTGTGCAGTAAATATTACTAGCAAACTGGCTAGAATCAATTATTCAGGCTAACATGAGGAGTACAAAGCAGGCACAGCAAGCCCACAGCAAGCAGAACGCAGGGAAATTAGGCCAGTTTCATAACATTTTCACAAGAGTCTGCTGCCTCAATTGCAAATCAAGTGGAAACACAGATGTCAGAAAAACAAATCCACAGTCACATCAAATTAATGCATAGGCTGTCTGAAATGTCATGCGGTATAAAACATTGCCTTTAATGCTGTATAAATACAGTATATGATCTGGACTGATTGAAATGCAGGAATATACTAATGTGCTTAATAACAGTAAAAATGTTTTGATTTAATCTCATATATGTTTTTCATATATGATTTTCAGTGTATTCTCTGAAATATGAGACCCTGGACCACGAAACCAGAAATAATAACTTTTAAAACTGAGATTTCCATTGATGTATGCTTTACTAGGATAGGACAATTATTTGCTGACAACAACTAGGCCCATTTTAAAAATCTGCAATCTGAGGGTGCAAAACATAATCTAAACATTGATGAGAAAATCAAAATTAAAGTTGTACAAATTAAGTTATTAGCAATGTATATTACCATTTTTTAAATTTAAGTTTTGATGTATTTACAGTAGGAAATTTACTTTCAAGGAACATTAACTTTAATTACAGTAATATTCTAATGATTTTATACGTTAAAAACAAAATCAATCATTTTGATCCGTGTGTTGTTTGATATTGTTACAAATTTACCTGTAACTGTACCTGTGCTACTTATGACTGGTATTGTGCTACAGGGTCACATTTGTGTTAGGTTATGACTAAAATCTATATCACACTGATATACCATGATTTTTATCATGGTAACTGTATGCAGCAGCTATTATTTTGCATGGAAACCATAACGATTTAATTAATCAACTGAGGTAATAAGTCAAGTGTAATGCAGTATATAATTAAACAGAATAATTAAACATTGATATAAAATAATTACAGTGCAGAGTTCTTCATTTGTGTTAGGTTGGCCAGTTTCATTGTTTTTGATGACTTCAACCCCATTAGATCTGAAATGTTTTCTGTAACAGCTGGTAAAATGTGTTTCTATTATCAAAGATGCATTTTCAGCATCATTACTGCAGTCTTCAGTGTCACGTGATCCTTCAGAAAAGATTCTAATATGCTGATTGATTTACTTCTCAGGAAACATTTAACATGTAACAGTTGTGCTGCTTAATATTTATACAGAAATGTCTCAGTTACATATGTAACCCTCTATTCCTGAAGAAGGGAACAGAGGTGTCACGTTGGATATGCCTGATGAATTGGGATCCTTGTAGCAAACTAAAATATTATGTGTCTGAAGCTGACTGTAGCACGAGCGGGAGGTGTCTTCCCGCAGCGCAGCTCTCTCTGCGTCTATTCAGCCAAAAAACTGTTGCTTGCATTAGGTGCTTTTTTGTTTTAAAAAGCATAACTTTACGTGCCTATCCTGGCGTTTTCCACCCTCAAAATGGACATTTTTGAAAACGCTGCAGACCCTGCTTTAGTTTTAAAACTCCGGGGAAAGTTTAACGCCAGTGTAAACAATGATCGTTTTTATTATAAATACCGTCTTAAAACGAAAACGGAGCATGGTAAAGTTATGTCTCATTATGCCCATGCTGCTTTAGTGAGCATCTGGAAATTTACATCACAGTACTAAACGAAGTACAAATTTCTACTAATTGCGCCTATTTTTACATGCCATCACTGCTGTTGTCATTATCTTGTGTGTAGCCTGTTTGATTTTATCAGACGACGACTCAATCACTGTTCTGTCAATATTTTATATTCAACCCGTTTTATGATAACAGAAACACAAATATAAGTCAATAAAAACATTTACTGGGAATTTAGCTGCATCAGAATACACTATGTGGACACATTAGGCTATGTGTAACCTAAACAGGCTTGTATCAGTATAAATAATAAGTAATATAATGATGTAAATAACTGTAAATCAATTGCTATGTTGTCTACAACATGAAATAATAAAAGTGTCTGCTAAATGAATAAATGTAAATGTTAATTAAAAAATTATAATATGTATATGAAAACTGTAGAAACAGTGGACGTAACTATGGGGCAATATTGTGCAGCAGCAACTTTGACAACAAAAAAGGAACCTCAAAGTTGATTGAAGTAAATGTGTGCAAATGTAAATGCTCTGTTCCCTTCTCCGAGCCAGTGTCCTGTCGGAGCTTCCCATACCTCCTCTGTTTGGCGTCGGCCAGGGTCCCAAGCTTCCTGTAGGAGGTTTCGGAATGTGTACTTATGTGGAAAATATTTCAGTGCATATGGAAAATTGGAGGTGGTTGTAACCCTCTTAAGGTAGCAGAAAGACTGTAGGGAACACGGGCTCTGCGGCTATACCATGGAATTTGCACATATGGGATCGTATTTGATAATTTATTGAGTGACCCGAATGCCTCTACCCGGTTGAGGTGAGAACACAGGAGGATACTGGTTCCACACAAAGGCTACATAATCTAGCAAATATGTCTGGGGTCACCCAGCCTGCAGCTCTACAGATATTTGACAGCGAGGCACCACGTGGCAATGCCCAGGACGATGCCACAAGTGGGCCTGTAACCTGAGGGGGCAGGTCACACCTTGTGCTTGGTAAGCCGGGGTGATGGCATCCACTATCCAGTTTAGTTTGCCATCCTCTGCTTGGATGGACTCCAGGTTCACCACCTGATCTTTAAAAGGAGTGGTGGGAACCTTGAGCACATAGCTGGGCAGCAGCCTCAGTGTTACCTGGGAATCTGCTGGCCCAAATTATAGACCAAATATGCCTGCAGGTCCCCTACCCTCTTGATGGAGGCCAGTGCACGCAGGAGCAGAATCCTCATTGATAAGAACTTCAGCTCAACTGTTGGCAAAGGCAAAAATGGGTCCTGCTGTAGTGCTTTTAGCACTAGAGACAGGTCGCAAGAGGGTACAGTGGTGGTCCGTGGATGATTCAACCCTTTGGCCTCCCTAAGAAACCTTATGATCAGGTCAGGAGAGAGACAGCCTTCCTCAGAGAAATCAGCCAAGGAGGGGCTGTCACAAGGAGCATGATTTCTGGGAACCAGGTCTGGGTGGACCAATAGGGCGCCACTAAAAGCACCTGCTCCTCATCCTCTCTGACCTTGCACAGTGTCTGTGCGAGAAGGCTCACTGGGTGCCAGTGCATCCGTGCCAAGTGTTCACTCAGTCAGGGAGAAAAACAACTAGCAGTGAGAGGTTTCTGGAGAGGCAAACAGGTCTATCTGAGCGACTCCAAAATGTTCCCAAATAAGCTGAACCGTGTATATAATTATATATGACATTCTTCGTGGTTGTGATTTGATTTAAACATTTTCTGCTGTGTATTTTTACTTTCCTCCGTGATTCCTCACACTCTCATGTGTAAATAAAGTAAAACAATCCTGCTGATTGATGGCTATGCAAATTAATCTACAACAGTATGCATTGTTTGGAAAATTCTCTGACATATTTCTGACTTTTACACTTTATATACAGCCACACTGTGAAAGACAAAGCTGTCAAAACATTTCACTGTGGCAAAATAGTATTGCATCAGTAATACTATTGAAGGCTTATTGTTCCTTTTTCGCTTCTGGAAAAACTCAGCATTCAGAACCTTAGAGATCCCAGGTATAACAGAGCTGCCAGAGCTACATTTTCCTTTCGCCTCTGGTCTTTATAATGCTCATCCTTCAATGCGTTTGCACTTATGCGTCCAGCGTTGAGTTGGTAGTGGTATAAGTCCTTGGAGGAAAGGATGCTGCCCAGCTTTTAAGACTTTAATGAACCTTTTGAAAGGTGGGATCAGAAGAGTGGAGCCCAGGGGCTTATCAAAGAGAAGGGGATTTGAGCGTGATCATCCGTCTCAAAGCTGTGGATCTTCTGCAGACCCAAACACTGTCTGCTTCACCCACACACTCACTTGCACAGCTCAGCCACTGCTATGAAACTCATAATACAGATTATTGCAGAGGATATTAATAAATAATGATTTACCCTGGCTGTGGGTTGTAGGTTTTTGTTTTTGTGTCCTTTAATCGTTTATCGTTGTGCTCGAAACTGTAATATAGCATCTGTCAAAATGATCCATTAATGAATTTGTCCAACTAACAAAAATATTGTTCTTTGTAATTGTTCTCCCTCTTGGCAACATTTAAAAACAAATAGAAGTGACTTCAGCAACTCACTTTCCGAAGTGCCCATGAGCTCCACTGCAGGGCATTCCACACTCTTGTCATGTGTTACCTATGTCTGTGTTCGCATTGGTCCTTGGTTTGCATGTGTCATGTTCTGATCTGGCCCCCTGGTTCTATGTGTCACATTCTCATTGGTTTGTTCTGTCTAGTATTCCTCCGTCCAGCATAAAAGCCCACACCCCCTCCTTGACACCGATTGTTGTTGACCATAGCCTCATACCCTGTTATAGTGTTTTCAGTATTTCTTGTGTTTTGCTAACCTTGGACTGTGTTTGCTGCACCATCATGTTCTGTGGCCACCAGTTCAGAGTCTCTTCTCAAGATGGCCAACAACCCAGAGCCACAGTCCAAAGATGGCCGCCACTCCAGAGCCACAGCCGTTGCACAAGATGGCTGTCAACCCATAGCCACTGCACAAGATGGGCGTCAACCCAAAGCCATCTCATCCAGCCCTGCCATGGCCACAAGGCCATTAGCAAGTTCTCGTCCTGCCCAGTCACAGCTATGGGGGCTGCCCTTGAATCCTTGTTCCCTTTCAGTCGAATAGGAATCTCGCTTCAAGATGTCCAATCTACTCCACGTGTATTAAAACACGCCCATGAAACTGGCATACGCTGATTACCATCCAGCTGCAGCTGATCGCAGCACGAGTAGAAGTAGGCAGCGGATCAAGCGTTCATTATCTTTTCTCTTCGGAGCCAAAGATGAGTTCAGCTCTCCAATCTATGATGGTGATTGAAGAGTGGCTGGTGGTTCCAGTGTTGTGGCTGATGGTTCCAGTGGATTTCCACAACAGTTTGTACTACCCACTGTTGTGTCCATGCGGCCATCTCACCTGTGCACCTCAGTACACTAAAAGAGCTTTTCTAAAAGAGCAGCTCGCAAGTGGGAGCGTGTGGCTTTTTATCAGATGTCAGAGAAAAGAAATGAAACTGCTCTGTCATATATGATCGCACATATAAGAGTAATACAGCATTTAAATCTGTAAAGGGTCTATTTTTTTGTATACACTCACAATATCAACAAAATGCTTTTGGTAAATAAAGAAAATTAACAGGGTGCATTCTCTGCTGTCTCTGTAATGTTCAAATTAAAACACGTCAATAAAATGAACTGAAACTTAGCGAAAACGTGACTCACAGACATTAGTTATACATGTATATGTCTACTCTAAAATTAAGTTAGTCATGTCGAAAACAAATATTCTGTGATAAAGTTATCAGTGTGAAAATGAGCTCATTATTGTTACAGTGAGATTGAGCTCAAAAACCTGGTAGCGCTCTGCTACCAATGGAGCTACCAATGGAGATGGGACGGTCTGGACCCTCGCAAGGGGTACCAGCTGTTACCTCTGGCACTCTCCATGGTGAATGTCGCTGAATGTCCATTGCTGCATTGGAAGGAGAGCCAGAAAGCTCTGGAAATGAAGATCCAGCTGGCGCAGCATCCACTGTTCGTGCTTCAAGCCCTACAACAGATCCCATTTGAGCCTTTGCAGTCAGTTGAGATTAAATTTTGATAAATGAAAACATTGCTCATGCTCGCATTGGCCTCCGTCAAGAGAGTAGGGGACCTGCAGGCATTTCCCCAAGCAGAGGATGGCCCACTGGATGCTCTGGTTTGCATCACCCTGGCTTTCATGGTTTTGGTAGGGATCTCTATTTGTCGGTCACCGACGTGACTCAGAGTGACCAACTGAAAGGGAATGTCGTTCCCTGAAGAAGGGAAGGGAGACGTCACATCCCGTCGCCATGGATCTGTACCGTCGCTAGGGGGCTGTGTCACCGGCTCGGCTCCTGAGCGAAAAATGAATGAACGCTTGATCCACTGCCTATTTATACTCGCGCTGCGATCAGCAGCAGCTGGATGTTAATCAGCGTATGCCAGTTTCATTGCCATGTTTTATTTCACTCGGAGTACATTGGACATCTCGAAGGGAGGTTCCTATTCATCGTCACCGACGTGACGCTTCCGTTCCCTTCTTCAGGAAACGAGGGTTACAATACGTAACTGTAAGGTAGCAAGCTTTCTAGGCTCGCATTTCATGTCTCGCTCCTGGGGTTTGTAATTTTGGTTTTAATTTTTACTTTTACTTTTTGGGCTTTACCTCGTTTTAATCTGACTCCAATTTTAAGTTATTATTAAATTTAGATTATAA
>JAUYWG010000056.1:655117-668382 GCA_034779775.1 Enteromius afrohamiltoni | reverse complement strand
TAAAAAAAATTATATATATATATATATATATATATATATATATATATATATATCAGTACAGGCGAAAAGTTTCAATGTGTTTTCTTTATTTTCATGACCATTTACATTACATAGATTCTCACTGAAGGCATCAAAAGAATGAATGAACACACTTAACACACTTGAACATCTGGTGAATGAACACACTTAACAAAAAAGGGTGAAATAACTGAAAACATCTTTTATATTCCAGTTTCTTCAAAATAGCAACCCTTTGCTCTGATTACTGCTTTGATACACCCAGACATACAGGGGCGGATCTACCGGGGAACGCCGATCTAGCACACGTTATCAAAGGTACAATGTACAATTTGTGCGCATCAGGGAGCTACTATCAATATACAGGACACTAGTGCTGGGGTGGCAAATGGGGTGGCAAGGCTTTTTCTTAGGGTGGCAATTGCCACCCCAGCACTAGTGTCCTGTATATTGATAGTAGCTCCCTGATGCGCACAAATTGTACAAAATATCCCATAATCTACCGGGATATTCGTTTGTGCGTGCCTATTGATAACGCGTGCTAGACAGAGAACATCCTGATTGGTTTACTAAGCAAAATAAGCCAATCAGCTTTCATTGTGGGCGGGCTTCTATTTCTTTTCTCGGGGACCGAAGTTATAAATTCATCTGGGGAGACTCTGGGAATCTGGGAAATGAATCAACTCATAAAAACATAATCACAGGAAGAACCAAATATGGGCAAACAGGAACTAACAAAATGAAACCAAAACAGGAGGACGTGAAAATGAAACTAAACGGACCATAAATGTAACAATAAACAGACTGAATGTGACAATCACGTGATGAACGAACGACTCAAACTCAAAGACTGGAAACAGGTGAACTAATTCCAGTAAGAAGAGATACTTGGACTTAAAGGGACTTTTGTTGCTTTACTTGCACTAAAATAATTGAATTTTGTTGCTTTTGTTGCACTTAATACTGTGATTTATTTTAATCATTTTGAAGATATTTGTTGGTGATTTAAATGTGGTTTGTTATGTGTTTTTGACTTTAAGGAAACTTGATCCACTGACAGTCTGCATTGTTTGTCATGCTTTGTAACGCTTGGCATAGACTTAAACTCACTACAGGAAGTTAAATAAACTGTACCATCTCATTCAATTTATCTGACTTTCCAATCCAGTTATCAGGGTCAAGTCAATCACACATTTCATTTTTAACAGAACAATGTATAAATGTGCATACACCGAATAAGAATGTTGCTTGCTTGCAACATAGAAGGATGCTTGCTTCAGTGTTGCCATCTCTCATAATATTAATGTCACCCCCTTGCCACCCCATGAATAATTTTCTAGATCCGCCCCTGCAGACATACTCGCCTATACATTTAAACTTGATCCATCCTTATACACCTACAACAACACATGCACATACTGTGCATATAGACTTTTCCTTTACTTTACTATGCCAGAATCATTATAAAAATACTTAAAAGTAAAATAATTAATTAATCTATGTTCTATCATAAATATGTGATATATCATATACAATACTATACTTAGGCTATGTTTTGGAATGTCTTTTTGGACTTGCAAACATGTGAACACGTCAGGGTAGACCTTGTGTTGAAGACTACTCAGAACAACGCTCTTTGCCTAACTGTAATCTTCTTACTGACTTTTGCAGATATGCCAACCATGACACTTTTTTGGGGAAGTGCTGTTCGTGTAACACGTCGCAGTATGAATGAGCCTTGCTATTGCTCTCAACAGTGACCTCCAAGTAGAGAAAGACACAAATCGTTTCGTTTCGAGAAAAAAGAAGCCACGACATTGGTTGAAAGTGATTTCACTGTAGAACAGATCTCAGGATCTGATTCAGGATTGACTGGTTCAAAGGTATGTTTAGTCACTTCAGGGGTTGATCTCAATAGGTAATCTGGTCCTTTGATCCATATGCTTGATGAGAGCGCACTGGCTGGGATTGATCTTGAAGCTATGTCGGCCGGGTTAAGCTCTGTTGGAACGTAGTTCCACTGCTCTGGTTTAGATGATTTTCGAATCCTCTGTACACGATTACATACATAGACGTAGAATCGTCTGGATTCATTCTGTATGTATCCAAGTACCACTCTGCTGTCTGTGAAAAATCTTGTAGAATGGAAGGGAATATCGATTTCCTCTGGGATAATGTCAGAAATCTCGACAGCAAGAACAGCTGCACATGGCTCGAGCCTGGGGATTGTTATTTCTTGTGGCGGTGCGAGTTTTGCTTTGCCATACATGAATCCCAGTTAATTTTTGCCTTCTGAGTCTGTGAGCTTGACATAGGCTACTGCAGCGATAGCTTTCGTTGACGCATCACAGAATATACAGAGCTCCCTTTTTTCTGCACCACTGAAGGATATAGAGGTGTACATTCTCTGTATTCTGACTTCTTTGAGAAGTTTCAGGGACTCTTTCCATGCACTCCACTCTTGGAGCAATTTTTCTGGGAGCGGATCATCCCATTGACATATGTCTGTGGAAAGTTCTCTAAGGAGAGCTCTGCCTTTGATGATAAACATAGCTGCAAACCCGAGAGGGTCAAACAGACTGTTGACAACTGAAAGTACCCCTCTGCGGGTATAGGGCTTCTCAGCAGTGGACACTTGATACGTGAAATTATCTGTTGAAATATCCCAGCTTATTCCTAGGCTTTTTTGCATAGGTGGAATGTCGGCTCCTAGGTCGAGGTCTTTTAAACCTTTGGCTAGATCGTTTTTATGGAATGCCTTCATTACATTCACATCATTGGATGCAATCTTGTGTAGCCTCAGATTAGATTAAGTGTCTTGAGCGTTTTGCATAACAGCAATGGCATCAGTACTTGAATGGAAGGAGGCAAGACAATCATCTACGTAAAAATGTCGTTGCATCAGATGTTATGTGGTGATGTCTTGCTTGTCTCGGTCCTCTGATGCCCTTCTGAGTCCATAAGTTGCAACCGTGGGCGACGGGCTGTTGCCAAAAACATGTATGGTCATTCTGTATTCCACGATCCGTTGATCCATGTCATTGTCTCGGTGCCAGAGGAATCTCAGAACGTTCCGGTGGTCCGCCCTGACCACGAAGCAATGAAACATTTGTTTGATATCAGCTGTGACTGCCACCTTTTCTTCACGGAGTCGCATCAACACACCCAACAAGCTCTTGTTGAGGTTGGGCCCAGTAAGAAGAACATTATTGAGTGAAACGCCATTGTGCTGAGCACTTGAGGGGAGGTACCAGCACTCTTCTTCTTTAGAGAGTGGTGGCGCTATCTCATTGTCAAACAAAGATTGCATAAAGTCTACGAACTGACCCTTTACCTGAGGGCGTTTGTTCAGCATGTGGCGTACCAACGTAAGGCGTTGCATAGCCTGCCGCTTATTATTCGGCAGGCATGGCCTGGGTGAACGAAAGGGTAGTGGGGCGACCCAACTGTTAGCACTGTCCTGGTAGACTTCCTTATCCATTACCTGTAAAAAGGCTCTTTCCTCCTGTGAATAGCTGATGCTGTTGTCCAAACTTGTTTGCTTGAAAACTGTCTCTCCAATCATAAAGTGCTTTGTTCTTATCGGGGAGTTGGCCTTGTGCCAAACGTTCCCAATGATCACCCATCCAAGAGCTAGCTTCTGTGCAAATGGCGTGTTTGGAGGTCCATTGCGCTGGTCGAGAACTTTGTGTGCTTGAATAAGGTCCCTTCCAATGAGCAGCAGGATTTGAGCGCTCTGGTCAAGAGCCGGGATTTCAGTTGCAATTTCTTGAAGGTGGGCGTGGTTCCGAGCACTCCCCGCCATCAACTGTTACGGGCTCTGAAATCGTAGCTGTTGCAGTAGTCGTTGGTGCTAGTCCCGGATGAAGAGCTGTAATGTGAAATTTTGAATCACATTCCGTACAATATATTTCTGACTTACACGTCTTTGCCTGGTGGTTTGTAGAAGGACAGCATTTGAAGCATATCATGTTTTTCTTGAGATAGGCCTTTCGCTCCACCAGTGGCATTTCTCTGAATGCTCTGCATTTTTTGAGAGCATGAGGTCTTTTGTGGATAGAACATTCTTTATCTGGGTCCTCAATGTTTATAGGAGTTGATTTCAGCTTCGTACTGACAACTTTGGTTCTGATGACTGAGATAGGTTCTCTTTTAGCGTGTTTTTTGTAAAGTTTATTCGTCTTTGAAAGGGCAGGTGGAGGCAGCACAGACTGCCTAAAGCTGGGGTCATTGCGCATTTTTGCTTCTTTACTGATGAAGGCCACAAATGCAGAGAATGGTGGAAATGACACTCGATGGTCCTCCTTGTATTTAGAACCATAGTTCATCCATTATTCTTGCATAGCATACGGGAGTTTTTCCGCCACTGGATTAATGCCTCTCGCTGTATCGAGGTAGAGTAGACCTGGAATGTAACCTTCACTCTTTGCGGCATCTATCTCTAGGAGCAGGTCCTGTAGTTCCCTCAGCAGTCGTGGATCTTTGTATGAGATTTTTGGGAAACGGTCCAATCTGTCAAGCAGTGCGTTCTCTATAGCTTCAGGGGAGCCGTAGCACTCGTTCAATCTTTCCCACACCTTAGCGATTCCTTCAGAGGCATTGTTAATGTGCACGGCTCTTAAGTGACATGTATATTGGACTGATTCTGTGCCGAGCCATTTGATTAGCAAATCCAGTTGCTCACTGGCCGTTAGGTTTAAGTCACAGATCGCGTTCTGAAATGAAGATTTCCATGCCCAATAATCTCCTGCCTTGTCGCTGAACCTTTGGAGGCCACCGGTGAGTAAGTCACGTCTTGCAAGAAACCTGGCTATGTCAGAAATGTTTCCTTGTTGCATGCTCAACTTATGTTCAAATCTCGGTGAAGTACCTGGTGATGTTTTCTGCATTAATTTCGTAGACCGGGAAACCTTTTCTCCCATGTCAGTACTCAGAGGTTGAAGTACATATTCCCTTAAGGCTTCCGAACTGGTTGGCTCTTGTTTTGGCGTGAGGAATGAGACATTTGGCACAGGCATTGCATTATACTCGGTATGGCTAATTGGGCTTGTGCTGTCTTTGATGATGAGCTGGTCTTTCACATAGTTAAAGGTGCATTCCAAATTGTCAACCCTTTGAGGTACTCGCACATGCTCTTCTTCGAGATTATTGACTGCCTTTTCAAAAACTATTGCTTCGGCGTGTGCCGCTTCCGCATCACGTACTTGTTGAAGGGCTTGTAATGTGGCCTCTAGACGTGTTTCTTCTACTTTAAGCTCTGCTTTCTTAACCTGCATTTCTATTTCTTTTTTAGCATATTCAGCTTTTTTGCGTGCCACTTCAGCTTTGGCTCGAGCATTTAGGGCGGCCATACTGGCAGATGACCTACTTGTAAACTTTGACACATATGATTTGTCCGAACGGACAGATGATGCTTTATCTTCTCTTGCTTCAGACATGGTTGATGTAGCTGAGTTGACGTAACATCCAAAGGTCGTCTTGTAGAAGGACGCTTTTTCACTGTTCTGCCCTCACTGCTACGCTGGACACAGTTATGCAGATAGATAAACTCCTCAACAACTGACAGGTATATCGTCTCTTTATTGACGCTGCCTTCAGTTATCAACAGAGTCAAACTACAAACAAAATAAATAAACAATATTCAGTCTATATATTCACACGATAATGCATATCAGTTGACTAAACTGGCTAACATTGAAAAGAAAGTAATTCTGACACAGTAAACCTTTTACCATAAAAGTGCATAAAAAGTAGCAAATATAAATGCATCAGCTCTTGTTCAACTTAAATACTCACAAGCGATGCTTTCTGTAAAACAACGAAGAGGATAGATGCACTGTTTTTAGAACAACAGGCTGAGTCAGTCTTCTCTCAAAGTGAACCACATCACTAACTATACAGCTAATAACAAACAAATACTGGCATGAAAGAACTGTAGTGACTCTCGCTGGTGGGAAGAGGAACTACACCAGCACAATGGGTATTCATTCACCAGGGAGGATGACAGCAATAACTAACCATAGCAAAAAAAGCATCCACAAGCAAAATCTGTGATGTGTGATGGGTTCTGATTGACTAGTAGCTTCTAGCTTTTTATCATTCTCAAATCGTTCTGAAAGTGACCCCAAATGGTATCGTTCCTGATATGGTTATAGTTTATGTGTGAACATCGTCATTCACATTAACGATTAACTTTACAAACTAACACTGACACAAACTGACACTACCCCAAGGCATATCTAGTCAGTATAGTTATCTATGGGTATATTTGTAGCAATAGCCAAAAATACACATTATGGGTAAATTACTACATTTTTCATGTATGCTAAAAAAAACATTTGGATATTAAGTAAAGATCAGGTTCCATGAAGATATTTTGTAAATTTCCTACCGTAGTATATGAAAAGTAATATAGATTGTTTAAAACTTCATTTGGACAACTTTAAAGATGATTCTTTCAATACTTTTTATAATTTTTTTTTTCTCCCTTAGATTCCAGATTTTCAAATTGTTGTATCTCAGCCAAATATTTTCCTGTCTACACAATAAATCTCAGGTTAAAAAAACTAACCATTATGGGTGGATTTTGTCATCCAGGGTCATCATATATTTGTTCAGGAATGCTGGTGTCTTTCATAATGCACTGACCTTCATTTAACCAGTTCCAAATATACAGTGACCCCAAAGGTATTTGTTCCCTTTCCAATTAAGCATATGTTTCACAATAATGAGCAAATGCCACGAACATGTAAAAGAAATGTCTTATTGTCAGGCCGAGAAACACATGTTCTCTGTGTGGGAGACAGTGTGTGCCGAAACAAGACAAGTGTGAAATAGAGCCCCTCAGCCTGTGTATGCTGTAGAGAGAAAGAGAGAGAGAGAGAAAGATGAACCATGAAGTGAGGAAAATGTTAATGACGGCACATGGTGAGCATGAGTGCTGAAACATCTGTATTAAGCAGCACTGTGTTTGGCAGCCTGCTCGACCTTGGAGAGATGAATAAGATGCTCAAGCAGGACAGGACAGCTTTGATCAGCTTCTCTGATTTACATACTGCATATATGGATGCTTCCCCTTTCTCTTCCTGTCTATCTATTTTTCTGTCTGTGATTCTCTCCATCTGGCTTTCTTTCTATCAGTCTCTCTCAGATTATGTTTCAATGTCTCTGCTGTCATGCTCATTTCATGCTTCTAAATGAGTACCTTATGCCACTGAGCTCTGGCTTTTCTCTTTCCTCTAATCTTCAGACACTTGATTATAAGGGAGTCAGATTAACCACTCAGTCAATGAATGTGACCGCTGATCTGCTTCATCATTTGGTTGGAGGGGATATTTTCTTTGATAGATGATTAATTACAATGTGTCATTTAGAAGGCCAGTCAAACAGAATGTTTATTGAACAGGCATCAGTGCATCAATCAGAGGTTAATATATGGCCTTGAAACAGTAAAGAGTAAAACAGCAGCAAATGTTCCCTAGATATCCATCAAAATATATTTTATCATTCTATTGTTTAAATGTATGTTAAATGCAATTAATATTTAGAATAAACTTCAGAATGTTTTGATTTTTTTTTACTTGTAATGCTGTAGAATAGCAGGCATTATAGTAGACATCTTATTGTTTTGATAGTGCTTACATTTTAGATTTGTAATATATTTCAGTATGGTGTTGCAGTAGAAATGTAGACAAATTGCCTTATTTAGTTTTTTTATTTTGAAATTTAGTGTAACAGTTTTGAAAAGAGGATGTAAACATGTAAATACTTAGGTAATTATATTGTCTAACATAGTTAAAGTGTACTAATGGATGTTCTGTAAAGCTTTTATATTTAACAAAAATATACCTTACTGTAATTTATTTGTGATTAAATTTAGTAAATTAAAGCATAACTTTTTTAAATAATAAATTTGTATTTTAAATATCATCACACTTATAATAAACTACTTTACATGGGCTTTAGTATATTGGTCAACCAATATACTACCAATATACATTTAAGAATGACAAAAGGTAACTAAACCAATGACTACAATGTAAAGAAAATGTTTAAGCCATTTTAAAAGTGTGCTTAAATGTGTTAAGAAACAATGAAAATATGCTCTTTTGTACATTCAAGTCTTCCTTTTGTTTCATGAGTTCAATAAAGTAGTAGTTAGATTTATTAGTTATTTTTATCCTCAACTCAACATTGCACTGTAAAACATAAAATTCAATGATTGGATTGCTTGATGATTTGTCCGCTTAATTGACACAGTTGTTGATTTTGTTGTTATGTCGGGTAATTTTTTTATTATGTAATTTCAGGATGAGTTCATCTACTTCATCATTTTAAAAATCAGAGTCATTGTGTGAGGTCATGTATTGTTGTGAATTGCTGAACAAACACAGAGCTCTGCATGTTTATTTCTCACAGAAAACACAGATAAAAAATATCTGTAGCTAAAGGGAACAATTGGATAGAATTTTTCAAGTTAATATGATGTAAGAAATCTTATTAGCATTAATCATTGGCTAAACAGGTCATGTAAAATAATCTCAAAGTTGTATTAAACCTTATTAACATCAAATGAAGCGCATGATCAGTATTTGAAATTCCTAGAAATTCCTGAAATTCCTAGTTCCTTTTTATATCAGCCTACAAAATGGCAACTTTTAATTTTACTTTAGTTTTACTACAGATTTAAATAGGAAAAATATTAAAACTCTTAGGTGATTTGTGAGGGTGATGCTAATGGTCTAATCAGATTCTATGATCTATGCTAAGCTATAGCTAAAAGTGCTACTGCTAGACACGGAGATCAGCTAAATGGATTCAAAAACTGTAAAACTCCACTGTTTAACTCTAGCGGAGTTGGAAAATGAGTCTATTTTCAAAAATATGAAGGGCTGTACAGTGCACATGCTATGAAAAAAATGGATCTGTGCGATGAATACATTTACCTCTATGGTATGCGTGCTATACAATTTTACATGTTCGTAACACAGCTCTGGAAATTACTTTGTTATGTTTGTGTGTAAGCATGAATATATTTAGGGGCGTGCATACATACATTCACATCAAATGTTATCTCATTATCTCAGCAGTAGAGTTACACAGCACTTATGCACAATCAGAGAAGTGCATGAATTGCATGTGCTTTAAATTTTTGCTCTAGATCATTTTCAGGGCTGTCGCTGAGCAACACAACATTTCAGCTCCCTCCAATTCAAGATTTTTAATTGGATTTAGGTCTGGAGACTGGCTAGGCCACTCCAGAACCTTGGTATGCTTCTTACGGAGCTACTCCTTGGTTTTCCAGGCTGTGTGCTTTGGGTCATTATCATGTTGGAAGACCCAGCCACAACCCATCTTTAATGCTCTGACTGAGGGGAAGGAGATTTTTGTCCAATATGTTACAATATATGGACCTGTTCATCCTTTCCTTAATACAGTGCAGTCATCCTGTCCCCTGTGCAGAAAAACACCCCCAGAGCATGAAGCTTCCAGTCCCATGCTTCACTGTAGGTGTGGTATTATTTCATGGATAGAGGCTTTGCTAAAACCCATCTTCTCCCTCTTGTTGCACTCCACCACGAGGACATCACATTGCACGTCATTGATTCACCCTCACGTCCCATCATCCTTGGCATGCCGTGGCTGGAGAAGCACAACCCGACCATCTCCTGGGAGTCTAGGGAGATCACACGCTGGTCGGGACACTGTCATGAACACTGTCTGCACAGGGTGGCGCATTCACCGGGGCCCATCACACACTTCACAACCCTGGAGGAGGGTGGGGTTCGACTGCCTGCAGAGTACAACGACCTCCAAGAGGCTTTCAATAAGGAACGAGCCACTCAGCTGCCACCACATCGCGCTCATGACTGCACCATTGAGCTCCTTCCCGGAACCTTCCCCACCAGGGGGTGTATCTACCCTTTGTCGCAGCCTGAGACCCAAGCCATGGACACCTACATCAGGGAGGAACTGGCCAAGGGGTTCATTCGTCCCTCGACCTCACCCGCTTCAGCGGGTTTTTTCTTCGTCAAGAAGAAGGACAGTATAACGGTGAAGTATCGTTACCCTCTGCCTCTGGTACCCCCAACCCTGGAAGCACTTCGACAGGCCAAGTTCTTTACCAAGCTGGATCTCCGTTGTGCCTATAATTTGATCCGAATCCGCAAGGGTGATGAATGGAAGACGGCCTTTTCAACGACTTCCGGGCACTACGAGGATCAAGTCATGCCCTATGGACTCTCGAACAGCCCCTCCATTTTCTAGGCCTTTGTTAACGATATCTTCCGTGACCTCCTGAACCAGTACTTGATTGTTTACATCAATGATATCCTGATCTATTCAAAGGACCTCCCCTCACACATTCATCATGTGCGTACTGTGCTCAGATGCCTCATCACCCACCAACTGTTCGCCAAGCTACCCAAGTGTGAATTTCATTGTGACACTGTGGCCTTCTTGGGGTACGTCATCAGTCACGAGGGGGTCACCATGGACGATGCCAAGGTTCAAGCCGTCGTAAATTGGCCACAACCACGCATCTTGAAGGAGCTCCAAAGATTCTTGGGCTTTGCGAACTTTTACCGCCGCTTCATCCGGGGCTTCAGTCAAGTGGCAGCCCCGCTTACAGCCATGACTCGAGCCCCCAACGCTCCCATGGACCCCCGAAGCCCTCAAGGCCTTTCAGGATCTAAAGTCCCGTTTTACTACAGCCCCCATCTTGAAGCACCCTGACCCACTCAAGGAGTTCGTGGTAGAGGTGGACGCCTCCAGCAACGGCCTAGGGGCCGTTCTTAGCGCCATGGGGAGAACCATCGCCTGTTTCCTAGCACGTTCTACTCCAGGAAGCTGAGTGCAGCAGAACGCAATTATGATGTGGGTGATCGGGAACTGCTGGCCTTGAAAGCAGCCCTGGAGGAGTGGAGATACTGGCTAGAGGGGGCCAACGAATCTTTCCTTGTGCTTACGGACCACAAGAATCTTGAATACCTCTGGTCGGCCAAGAGACTCAATGCCCGACAAGCACGCTGGTCCCTCTTCTTTTCTCGTTTCCAGTTCCGAATAACCTACCGCCCCGGGTCAAAGAATGGGAAGGCCGACGCTCTCTCCAGGATTCATTATACTCATGCGCAAACTCCCCACAGCATGGGAAACCGCCAAAGTATTGGTAGACCAGCTCTTCCGTTTCTACGGCCTACCGGAAGACATTGTGACGGATCGAGGGCCCCAATTCACCTCACGTGTCTGGCAGGCCTTCCGCTCCTCCCTCGGGATCAACATCAGCCTAACTTCCGGGTATCACCCTCAGTCCAACGGCCAAGCCGGGAGGCAGAACCAAGAACTCTCAAAATATCTTCGAGCTTATTGCCACAACCACCCCGAGGATTGGAGCAAGTATTTAACCTGGGCTGAGTACGCACAGAATTCTCTCCGCAAGCCAGCCACTGGACTCACGCCCTTTCAAGTCGTTCTTGGATTTCAACCTCCATTGTTCCCGTGGTCGGGTGAACCTACCCAGCTTCCAGCGATCGACTCCTGGCTTCAGCGCAGCGAGGAGACCTGGGACTCAGCGCACGTACACCTGGCTCAAGCCATCCGTCGAGGTCAACATCAGGCCAATCGCCATCGCCGACCCGGCCCCGCCTTCGAGCCAGGACAGTGGGTGTGGCTCTGCACTCGAGATCTGCGTCTCCACCAGCCCTGCAAGAAACTCTGCCCTAGGTACGTGGGTCCCTTTCAGATTACAAAACAAATCACACCTGTCTCTTTTCGCTTAAAATTGCCCAGTACTTACCGTGTGTCTCCTACTTTCCATGTTTCCCTGCTTAAACCCGCTGTCGGACCGGGAGGAACGAGGGGCCGGGACGAGGTCGCGGCCGTCAACATCCCTCCTCTGATCATTGACGGCGAGGTGGCTTACCGGGTCAACAAGATTCTGGACTCTCGGCGTCGGGGCCGTATCATCCAATATCTTATTGACTGGGAGGGATTCAGCCCGGAGGAACGGTCTTGGGTCAATGCCCAGGACGTCCTGGACCCCGCTCTTCTTGAGGCCTTCCACCGAAACCATCCAGAGAGACCCAGACCCCGACCTCGGGGTAGGCCCCGGCGCCGCCCTGGACCCAACCCTCTTCGCCCTCGCGTCAGGAGCCGCTCACAGGAGGGGGGCTCTGTTACGATCCGTGCCTCTGTGGTGTGTTCTGAACGGCGTCAGCGGGAACCTTCCCCTGAGTACTAGTTCCCCCTCTGACCCCTTTTTACGTAACCCCTTCCACCCGGAACTATGAGCAGTTCCAGGTGTAGCTCATTTCGGGCCCTATTTAAGTGGGCAAGCGGAGCCCTTTCCTCACGAAGTCTTGCGAGTATAATGCTGCATTACCGAGTGATCTCTTTCTTTGTTGGATTTCCCGTTAACAACCTTGCCTGGACTTTCCGCCCACAAATCTTGCTGCCTGCCCCGAACCGTGCCTGGACTTTATTTCTCTTGTGGATTACCCTTGTCGGACTTATTGTTTGCAACCTGTTCTTGTTTGCCGCTATTGTCAATAAAGTGTTGCAGATGGATCCGACCAAGTCTGCCTCGTCATTACACCAGGATGGTTGTAACATTTTTGCATTTTTTAGAAAAAAAAATATTATGGGTGTTTATTAAGTTTTGGGAAAATAAAACTTTCTAAATTAAGGCCATCCAAGCCATAGCGAATGGTCCTGAATAAGAATTTAGAGTAACCAGCCTGTTATGTTAGAATATTTACTTCAGAATGATGTGAAAATAATTTCAATTACTTATTCACAGAAAACAATAGAGTGTTTTAAATTTTAAAAGACATGTTTTGAGGCTGAAAGCTTGTATGCAGGGGTGTGAGAATAGCCATGATAATTCAGTGATTATCACCTTAAAAGACAAAGACATCTGATGGGCCCCCTAATGGGCCATTAGTGAAACTGACAAATAAGGCAGGTAGAAAGAATGAAAGATTGAAAAAACAGTTTGTTTGTTTTTTAATTTTTTTTTTTTTACAACATAGTATAATTAAAATATACACATTATTGAGCACAGAGCTACAGAGATGTGAACAGACTTTGAGTCAATCCTGAAAACAAGTGAACTCTGTTAAATACCTGTTATTTGAGAGTTTGCTGCTGCTTTGCATGAATTCCGAAAAAAATAATAACCACCATCAGTATTCAGGGAGTTTGTTTTACCAGAGAATATCAGTGCAGATGAACATCTGATGTTGGTACAG
>JAUYWG010000056.1:624394-637226 GCA_034779775.1 Enteromius afrohamiltoni | reverse complement strand
AGAGTGTGCCTGCCTCCCGAACAGTATTTGGTAAATTGTTCCAGAGTTTGGGTGCTAAATAAGAAAAAGATCTGCCAGGTAGGAGATAGAGATGGTGATAGGAGATAGAAAACTGAAATCTTGCCTGTCTTTGGGTGAGTCTGCGTGCCTCTCAGAAATACTGAAGATTCTTGTGATCCGTCAACACTAGGAAAGGATGAAGGGACCTCTCCAGCCAATATCTCCACTCCTCGAGGGCTAACTTAATGGCGAGGAGCTCACGATTTCCATTATTGTAGTTCCTCTCCGCCGGGGTCTTCCTGGAGAAGTAAGTGCATGGTTTCAGATATGGAGGGTTCCCCTGCTGCTGGGAGAGGACAGCACTGACTCCGGTTGTGGAGGTATCCACCTCCACCACAAAGGGTAAGTCTGGGTTAGGATGAACCAGTATGGGGGCAGAGGTAAACGCATATTTCATTAGTTGAAAAGCAGAGCTTCAAAGTTCCAATAGAGTTTCTTGGGCTTGCCCTTTAGAAGGGAAGTGAGGGGGCTGGCCAAAGTGCTATAGTTCTCTATAAACCTTCTATAAAAGTTTGCGAAGCCTAAAAATCTCTGCAATTCCTTAACATTAGTGGGTTCTGGCCATTTGGTGATGGCATCGATCTTACCATTGTCCATACGGATTCCATTTTGATCGATCACATAACCCAGAAACATGGTGGAGGTCTGATGGAAGAAGCACTTCTCTGCCTTGAGGAAAAGATGGTGTTCTCGGAGCTTGGTGAGTACCGTACGGACGTTGTGGATGTGTTCTTGAAGACTAGGGGTATAGATCAGAATGTCATCAATATAAACAACCAGGAACTTGTTCAGGTACTCACGGAACACTTTGTGCATGAAGTCAGAAGGTGCGTTTACAAGCCCGTACGGCATCATCAAGTACTCATAGTGCCCCAGTAGGTGTAATAAAAGCAGTCTTCCATTCATCCCCCTGACGAATCCTTACCAAATTATAAGCACTTCAGAGGTCGAGCTTGATGAAGAACTTAGACCCTCTGAGTTTCTCCAGGGCAGCTGGAACGAGAGAAAGGGGATATTTGAACGGGACAGTTACTTTGTTGAGGTCCCGGTAATCAGTACATGGGCGAAGCCCTCCATCTTTTTTGGACACAAAAAAGAAACTCGAAGTTGCAGGGGAATTCGAGGGACGGATGTAACCCTGTTCTAGGGCCTCCTTAATATAGCTCTCCATAGCTTGAGTCTCAGGGATAGATAGGGGGTATATCCGTCCTTTCGTTACTGGACCAACCGGGAGCAGATCAATGGCGCCGTCCCATGGGCAGTGAGGTGGTAAATGAGCGGCTCTCCGGGGGCAAAAGACATCCTGGAAAGAATGATACTCAGGGAGAATTACAACAGACAATTTCCCAATAGGACTTTCAATGGAAGTAGTACATAATTGAACTGTGGACTTAGCTTGAACGGGGAGATATGGAAAAAGTTCAGGCCAACATGAAGCACCCCACTTACTGATCTCTCCTGTGCCCCAGGAGATTACCAGCTCATGTTTAGTCAGCCAAGGACGACCCAAAACCACCTCCAGGAGCCCTCTAGAACCAGTAACCAAATTTCTTCCATGTGACAGACTCCCACACATAGCTGAATTGGTCCTGTGCGTCGTTTCACCTTCTTTGTGAATGGATTACTTCCCTGTAATGGATTTCACTACATACTGGGAGTTACAAAGGTGAGTTTTTAAGCCTAACTGTTTTACTAGATGACCTGATATAAAGTTACCAGCAAAACCGGAATCGATAAGAGCAGAGATAGTTATTGAAACATCTTTAGAAGTAACACTCACTGGGCAGGTTAGAGGGTGCATCTTTTCAAACATGGGTAAAACTGCACTCACCATTGGTCTAGGAGGACGTTGCGTACAATCCTTGATGAAGTGACCCTTTACTCCACACTACAAACATAGCCTTTGTGACATCCTTCTTTGTCTCTCCTGGGAAGTCCAACAGCGTTTTTCCAGCTGCATGGGCTCTGATGTTGGTTCTGGAGGGCTAAGGAACTCTGGCGGGCGGGGGAGACTAGTTTCTGATACATTGAGGGAATACGACTTTACCCGAGTTGAGCAGCGAAGAGCCAGTTGAATGAATCGCTCGAGTCCAATAGAGTCATCATATGCTGCTAGCATCATCGTAAATTTGGTTCAAGTCCCTGGCGAAAAGTGGTAATCAATGCCTTTTCATTCCAGCCACTCGTTGCTGCCAAAGTCCGGAATTGCACGGAGTAATCCTGCACAGAAAGGTTATTTTGTTGTAATCAATATAATTCTGATGCAGATGACTCGTGATTGGTTCGTCCGAACACCTCCAGGAAGTGTTCAGTTAATGCTGAGAAGGATCTTACGGCTGGCCCGACCTGACTCCAAATGGAGTCTGCTCATCGTAAAGCGGGACCTGAGAGGCAGGAAATAACATAACCAATCTTGGAGCTATCAGATTGAAATACACTCGGGTAAGTCGAAAAAGGTTATAGAACACTGCAGAATAAATCCCTAGCAGTCCCCCACCGCGCCAGAGAAGGGCGTAGTGCCCACCATGGGACAGAGTACAGCGGAGGACGAAGAAGTGGGTGTTTGTTCTGGGGTAGGTGTCGGTGTTGACAATGGCGGTGAACTTGGTGGTGGGTGTGGTTTTCCTCAGTGCTCATCCTGTAAACAGTAAGTTTGGTCCGAGCTTTTGTAACGAAACGGACACACACAGGAGTGGGTGGTAAGTATATACAGTGTTTATTTACACAGTAGAGATGAGGAATCCAATAACGTGAAGGTGAGTAACATGAAGGCAATAGCTGAATAATAATTAAATTAAATAACACAGTCTTTCTTTCGTAGGATCTCAATGGAGCTAGCGGAGCTGAACCGGATCACAACCACACCACATGGACTTGAGGATAACGTCGCGGGATCGCTGGAAGCACTGGAGAACACTGGAGGATTCGAGGGGAGATCTACAGAGAGGGCAGGTAATATCATGGGTAAGTATAGCACAATAGACAGTGTCCGCTCGGACAATGACTGGTTGGCAGAGTGAGCTTAAATGCGGTGTGGCTGAGTGGTAATTGGGGTGGTGACAGGTCCTGATACTTAGTACTCAGGTGACTGGGATCTGAGTGAGGGAGTGAGGGTGTAGCCTGGCCTGGGCTCAGATGTATCTGTGACAATAATATAATTGCTATTATTGTTTAATAAATACTAATTTATAATATTGTTTCTGACTACCTTTTTGTTACTCCTCCCACTGCGTAAAGCACGTAATAAGCTCAGAACAAATTTAAAGTGACACAACCATATTGCGGTCATTTACATATAGTTTGTTTTAAAATTTCTCAAAGACCCTCTCTTTTAAAATCACTCTGTTCTGTGTACTTCCCCTTTAAATCTTCACAAGCTCCGCTGACCCCGTTTCTCTTTTCCGAGGCGTCTCTCAAAGGACCTTTTTTTAGCTGTATTTATAGTGAAACTTGATGGCTGAAAATTAGCACATTATTAGGAAAGGCGATTTGCAAAGATTCATTAAAAGACATTTTACTCTCTGCTAACGAGCCGTGCTGAGCCGAGTCGTACCACACAGTGGAAAAGTGCCATAATAGTATTAATCTTGGAAGTAAAATATTGCATAAAGTCATTACTTTTGTGATCTTGTGGAAAGTCTGTACCTGTTGATGCTTTATTTTTTTTTATTTAGTCTGTATTGAATAGATACAGAGGGTTATGTTTGTTTTCTTCTAAAAGAGATGAAAAGTAATCAGATCTAGCTCTTTTTAATGCTTTTCTGTAGGTTAGCATATTTTCTAGCACAGCTGAACAAAACACTTTTATCTTTGTTTTCCTTCAGCTATGCTCCATTTTCCGGTCTGCTCTCTTTAGGGTGTGAGTGTGCTCCTTATACCACAAAGTCAAAATGTTTTCTTTTACCTTTTTTAAGTGCAAAGGAGCAACTGTATCTAAAGTTTTAGAAAGAGAGAGTGTATGGTTTCTGTTAAAAAAAAAACGATTAAAACGATTGATTTGTGAGAGGAATAGACACGGTCGCTGTCTCTGTCTTCCGTGTACTTCCTTTGCATGTTTATGAAATATCACTAGTTAATTTCACCTCCCTTCTGCTGTATTTGAATTCAATCAACATGGGTTCACATGATCTAATTGAGAGTGTATATTATATGATGATACCTATGCAATATTCAGTGCTCTAAGAATCTTTTGTAATTTGTAACCTCCAGTCCAGTTCATATGCAAATGACCATGCTTGAGAACAAAGAGCCATACAAATTTTTCTCTAAAGTTTAAGACGCTATTGCCCCTTAGACCTTCAAGAGTTGTGACCCCTTTGAGACACTAGGATGAGGATTTGAGCCCCATTGCAACCCTTACATTTCGAGCCAGAACTTGTGGCCTTGACTTTCCATTCAACCAAAAATCTATGGATCTCAACAGATATCTTTCTCTTAGATATTTTTCAGGACATCTTTGGAATTCAACATTCTCCAAACCAAAACCTTGGAACCATCCATATTTCTTCCAAGACTGCATTCTGGACCCGCATCAATGAGACAATGCAACATCATACATATAACTAAACAAAAGAAAAGTGTAGTGTAATAAACGGCAGTGACTCATAGCATCATTCTCTACTATTTACTGATGGTTTACTATCAAGCATTCTTTGCACTTCTTTGTGTGTGTAGTTATACTTGTGTGTTCAGTTATGTGAGTTATTGTTTAGTTAATAAAACTTGTGCGCATGTAACCCTTCAGAGATGATGCTTTTTGCACGTATAAAATTAATGCCTGCATAATCTTGTCAGTTACTTAATGGCCTAACGACCTTCGGTTGTCTGTTAGGAGAAATTAAATAACCAAAATTAACATTCCTATTTCTAATACAGTCTAATAAAAGTTAATAAGAAAAAAAAGAAGAAAAAACAATAATACAAGTGCATCTGCTAATGAATAGCATATTGCTTGATGAAGTATCTAAATAGTCTATAAAGTAAAAAAACATGAAAACTCATTAAACTTGTTATTTTTAAAAATGAACCACGTCCGAAAGGCAAAGGAGGTGGTGTCTCCGCATTTGATAAATAAAAAGTTTTATCTCGTCATTATACATTACTATCTGTTCTCCTATTTGATAATGTTCAGTGCTTTGCTACAATCTGTATTGTTAAAAGCGCTATGTAAATAAAAGGGATCGAAGTCATTTATTGAAGTCTATATATGATAGTCCATTATAAAAAAGGTAGATTTATAATGGTGACCATGGTGTGTTATAATAGTTTTTATGATTATTCATAAATTGTCATAACGCATTGTAAGGTTTTGAAAATGCATTATGCATTCATAAATGCATTATAAATGCAGGCTTCATAGAAAGTGTTATCAAAAACTATAATAATCTCTAGTTCAAAGGATTTGGTTTGGGACTATTCTTTGTAATATGACTGTGATTTGTTTAACCAAGTGTGAAAACATTATTACAGAAGTGGTGCGCAGGGGACATGCATTGAATACTGAAGAGCAAAGCCTGTCTCGCTGTCTCTGCATAGTTAAACTGGGGTATTATCTAGGGGCTGTTAATTATGAAGTGTGGTTACACATCACTTTAACTACGCCCTAACTGCAGATTAGTGCATTATAGCTGCTATTATCCTGACACAGTTTATAACTCTGTTAAACAAGATTTAGTATCAGGGCCAAGCCAACGTTATCCTCCTCCCTTTTCATTTGTTGTGTCTCTTTGCTGAGAAGTAGACTTCCCTTGTGAAAGAGGAACCAGGGCCCAGTTGCATGAAAACCCTTCAGTGGTTCAACTGGTATCCTTGAGGGGTCAAAAAAAATCCCAGAGGAAAATTATTTCTTGTAACAAACATTTAAACCGTTGCCTTTACCTTAGTGTTTATATTAATACTTATAACACATTGTACACAAGTACACAAATCAAGTACTTGAATGAAAATACAGATACATACAATAAAATATTACACATATTTTTTATAATCTTACTGATCAAAATACCTGGAATTTTCCTAAAATAACCACAATATGAAATCAATACACAGAATATTTTTGTTGTTGTTGGAACCACATTGAACCACATGTTATGTTCACTGTGAAGCTTACACTGCAATTTATCTGAGAGAAAAAAGATTTGACCATCTAGTTTTCACAAGCAAGAAAAAAACCTCAGGCTATTGTTTTGCGGAATGTTGCAATTTTATATGACATAAGAATAAGTAAGGAAAAAATATTCCTAAAAAAATCCTAAAAAAATGTCTTAACCTTTTCTAACCTTGTCTGTGTTGTAAGCTTGTTAGCTAAACAATTAGCACCAGATAACACTATGTATCTTATTTATCAGTCTTTTTTTATTTATATACTTGTATATCAGTATGGTTATGAATAAACATGCATATCTGTCTACTCGGCTAGTTGATCCAAACAATGTAAAAATTTATACCGTTAATCAGCAATATAAAAACAGACATAGGGCTAAATGCATAGCATTTTTAAAATATACTGCTAACGTTACAGCAGCAGGGGATATGAACGTTTTTTGACCTAGTGACACTTATGTTGATGTGTCTGCATTAATCTCAGTGGGCTTAAATAGATATTGAATAGATATTCATATTCCATTACAGCAGTTTAACAAACTGATAATTTTTACCTGTGACCAAACTGTGACAAAACTGTGACCAGTCTTAAAGAAAAATTTAGCTGACTAAGTTTTAAGACTAGTTTTAATCTTGCAACCAGCCCCAGTTCACTGGAGACTTGCTCTGAATGGATTGTTTGAATCAGTGAATTGTCGACTCGAGAATAGCTGCAATCAGATCATTCCAATTCAAGAATGATTTGGTGTGATTTGCAAACCTTAAAAATTCATTAAAAATATTTAGTTTGTTAATGAATCACTTGTCTATGTCTCAGAGCATGTGATATATGAGTAACAATATGTTTTATGAAATGTAGTGAAGTAAAAAGTATGTAGTCTAATGTAGTGAAGTAAAAGTAGAAGTTACTAAAAATAAAACTACACCGGTAAAGTACAGATACTAGAAAAATCTACTTAAGTACAGTAACAAAATAAAATTACTTTTTGTGAAGATGTCTGTGAGAACCTGTAGAATAAATGTAGAATATGTAGATGCTTTGAAAGAGCAAAGCAGTCTCCAAATTACTGTAGCGCTAGTTGCTTTGAATCTGCTAAGTAACTAGCAACTCACTCTTTCTTGCCTGATGTTGTTGTTTCATCCTATCTCAGGTCTCTTATTTGTACACCAGTGCATGATGGAATCCAGATTATCCATCTTTCAAGCATAAGCAAACATTAAATGAAACACATGCGAACTGGGACATTGATCTCAAAATCCATTTACAGTTGTGAGTAACATTTCAGATGAATGAGGGATTGGAGAACATTAACATTAGAGAGTGGACATATTTCCTGAATTCATCTTCCTTTCATTTTGTTTCATTTCCATTGGTCACAGACGATATTTCAGACACATTACAAGTAATATCGCCTTTCCCAAGACCAAGGAATAAATTATCAGATCAGTTTAGCTAGTTTGAAAAACAAGCTGGCCTGAATACATGGTTTATATAGAACCTTTTTAGACCTCAAGGTTGCTGTACAAGAAACAGCAAACAAACATACAGCAAAATAACGGTATACAGTAAAAAAAAGTATACAGTAGATTGTTCTTTGCTAATGCTCTTTCCTCAATATACTCAATAAATGTCTGATTAAATCTTGCAAACTTTTATTTTGTTTTTATAAATTTTTGTATGGTCTTTGTAATAAATAAATTTTTTGTTTATATGTGTTTTGTCTTGTATATACACACACACATATTGCAACCAGATCTCAGAATTGCGTGAAATAACCACAAACTCTTAATGCATAATTCCAATTCTAATGCAGATTACAATGTAATTCAGTGACAAGCATCAGCCGTGATCCACTCACGGATAACCAGGTTGCACATACAGTATGTAATATTTATACGTTTATATATATGTTTGTGTGTGCGTAATTAAAATTCAATGTTTGAACCAAACCATAAACATATTTTGAGATACATTTTTTTTTACATATCTAAAATATGAGCTTTTTTGAGGTTGTATTACGATTATCTATGTGTATGGTTATCTGTTTTATTTAGATTTTGGTTCTACAGCAAGACAGTGGCCTGATTTTCTAAACAATGACAGACAGTGGATGCGACTGAAGGAGTGTGTGAATATTCTGTTCAGTGCTGCAGAAGTGACACACTGCACTTTTTAAGAATCTTAATAGCGTAATCAAATATTACCCTTAAATATTGACCAGAAATCTTGATGTGTTTCAGATAAATGCATTACTAGAAGAAATACCGCTGTCTGACATCAGACCCAGTCATGTGCTGTGACTGGTGTACTTTGGAGGAGATTATGATGCCATTCTGCCCCCTGGCACGCTAAGATAATTCTGGTCCCTGATGGAGAGGAGGAAATATGTTGCATCTGCCTCAAAGAGAATGAACCCTGATCCTTTCTCTCACCTCTAATTGACCTTCATCCTCACAGAGGAATGAAGACGGTGAGCCGAACCAGCTGCAGTTCCACGCTCGTCCAGATGAGGCGCTACAGAGCAGGGGTTTATCCATTCCTGTTCCCATCGGTCATCAGCTCCCTGAACCTGCACTCCCCAACACAGACACAAAACACCCCCAACAGCAGAGGAAGCCCATCTCCTGTGGGTAAGATCGGCCACATTTGTTCAGTGCATGCTTTGCCATCATTTAAAAATATCTATAGCTGCAATCTCCTGAGTATTAACAACATTTTGACAATGTTCTTGCAAGAGCCCTTCAAGGAAAGGGAGGTTGTATATTACAGAATTGACTGGCTGCTTGATATCTCATTACACTCATATTACAACTCATTAGCATTGTAACTTTCTTAGCCTTGTGCATTATTAGTGTGCACGCATATGGTGATCGTCTCATCTTGGATGAGTGCCTGAATGTCTGCAGGCTTCAGAGAACCCACAAGACCTTTGTTGATCTTCAGGAGAGAGATTAAAATATTGTTTTAAAAATCCAAAGTTCTTGTGAGTTTGTAACGATTTGGGAGTGAGTAATCATTGACAGAATGTTTATTTTTAGGTCTCTTTACATTAAAATGCATTATCTAGGAAATAAGCCATATAACACTGCTTTATTACTTAACAATACTTTATTATATTGATGAATGATTAATGTGTGTCACTATTACAACCCTAATTCCAAAATGTTGGGACGTTTTTTAGATTTGAATAAAATTAAAAAGGAATTTCAAATCACATGAACCAATATTTTATTTAAAAAAGAACATAAATACAAATACATAAAATGCAAATACATAAAAACAAATGTTTAAACTGAGAAATTTTTACAATTTTATGCACAAAATTAACAATTCAAATCTCAAAAGAGTCTCAAAAGAGTTGGAACAGTGGTATGTTTAGAAGAATGTATAATCTCTTCTTTTCAAAACAATTGTTAAGATGTGTGAGCATCGAGGTTATGAGTTCCTTGAGTTTTGGTGCTGGAATTTGGTTCCAGATTTCCAACAAGAATGTCAAATGTAAACATGTCTAAATACTTTGCCACTTCCTTTTTGTATGATAGAGCTTTAGTTCTAATCTGCACAGTGGATTGTGTTTACTGACATTGGTTTCTGGAAGAATTTCTGAATGGCTGCAAATGGCTCCTGAATGGCTGCAGCTGCTGCCGCAGCTCGTCTGAATGGATGGGGCTATGTATATATAGCAGCCGCTTTGCCGCCGTATTTCGAATTTCTTCTCCTTCAGTGACCTGCACTTTGCTGTCCTGACATGAAGCCATTTTCTCTAATAGAGCAAATTTCAAGGACTGACATGCCCGGCAACAAGACCCGAGGGTTTTTGACCTGCAGGACCCTCCTTGCACATTGAGGACAGCCACAGGGAGTTTGTTTCCTGCCTCAGTAAGACCCACGCAGAAGCTGTTCTGATTGGTGCTGAATGCTCACACTGCGAGGCATTCAGTCTAGCTACTCTCCACGATAGGATAGTGTCCTTTTCAGGACACGACTCCTGCCCCCGAGCCCTCCAGCCTCACAAGAGATGGATGAGTGGTTCCTGCTGGGGCGAGAAGGGTTATGACAATCTACTGCCACTGGACAAAGTCTGTGCCCACTCACCTCTGCCCGCGCACTGCTATAGGCTGGAAGGCGAAGCCCGCTAATCCGTGGTAAAATGGTTACACTTTTCAATCACAGGCCATTCTTGAGATTCACCATCAAGGGGACAGCATATCAATATATGGTCCTGCCTTTTGGTCTCTTCCTGGCCCCATGCACATTTACAAAGTGTATGGAAGCAGCACTTTCCCCTCTGAGACAGATGGGAATCCGCGTCCCAAATTATTTCAACGACTGACTTGTTCTGGCCAGGTCACGAGAGAAGGAGGAGAGGCACAGGGCATTTCTCCTCTGCCATTCAGAACATCTCAGACTCAGGGTAAATCTTGCCAAGAGCATGCTGTTGCCCAGCCAACATATAACATTTCTAGGCACTGTAATAGATTCAATGCAAATGAGAGGGTGGGGCGCGCTGCACGAGGGCTCGCCAGGTCAAGCCTGTGATCAGGTGCAGACAGCAGCTTGTACATCAACTGCCTGGAAACCAGCCGTGGATTGCAGATCTTCACACGATGCTGACGGCAGCCCCGTGGCCCATTCCCCTGAGACGGGACCTCCTGTTTATGACCTTATAGCAGGCCAGACTGTGGGCAAGGATATTCTTATTATCCGTTTTCTAAGAGGAGCTAGAAAGCCCCTCTCGCCCTTGCACCATCCCTACGTGGGACCTGCCCACTGTGCTTGAAGCAGATAGCACTGCACTAACCAATCGTTGTTTTCACTGCGTAATTATAAAAGGCTTCAGTTAGGAGGAAAAAATGAGTTTTTCCCACAGCAAACAGTGCCCCTTTCCAGACACAGTACTCGTTCCCGTGTCTCAGGGAACCTGGGTTATGGAAGTAACCTATTCATTCCTCTGAATCTTTTAATGATGCTATATGCACTTTAGATGATGACATTTTTGAATGATGAAATTTAAAAAAAATTACTGGAATTCATGTTGTAAGTGGACATCCTTAAAGAGCTTTCTCTGTGAAGCAGCTCTCCAAACATAAAAAAAACACACAATGGCTCTGTTGACAGTAGCTTAGTTAAGAATTACAAAACAAGCTTTAGGGGAACGCATACTTGCGGGGGGAGCGCATACTTGCACAACCCCTGAGGCCAGCTGTGTGCCAGGGCATCTCTGCCTAAGGTTCCCTTGGTCAGAGCATAAAACAACAGGCAATGGGAGGAGCTAGAAAGCTCAGGCCCTCTCGCCCTTGCACCATCCCTACGTGGGACCTGCCCACTGTGCTTGAAGCAGATAGCACTGCATTAACCAATTGTTGTTTTCACTGCGTAATTATAAAAGGCTTCAGTTAGGAGGAAAAAAGGAGTTTTTCCCACAGCAAACAGACATCCTTAAAGAGCTTTCTCTGTGAAGCAGCTCTTCAAACATAAAAAAAAAACACACACAATGGCTCTGTTGACAGTAGCTTAGTTAAGAATTACAAAACAAGCTTTAGGTTGTTGTAATGTTAAACAGCTGATATCAAACCTTTGAGATTGCAAAACATTGCTAGTATAGTTACAATAATGTCAATCATCAAAATTTTGAGGGTGGGTTCTCTTCCATACACACAAAATAATAATTTAGGGGATTCACTTCCATGTTTAAATGTGGTTGTTACTTCTGAAACTTTACAGTGTGCACTTGGTCACAGATAAACGTATCGGTTACATATTGTAACCCTCGTTCCCTGAAGAAGGACAATACGAACAATAACAATAAGAACAATACGCTGATTAGGATCAGCTGAACCCAATCGCAGCGCGAGTATAAGAAGGTCAGTACCACTAGCAGCGGTACAGCCACTATGGCGACGGTACGTGACGTCTCCATTCCCTTCTTCAGGGAACGAGGGTTACAATACGTAATCGAGACATTCCCTTTAGTCGGTCACTCTGACGTCACGTCGGTGACCGACGAATAGGGATCCCTACCAAAGTGCCATAGAGATGGTCCCTCCCAGCCCCATGTGAGAGTCACCAACACCCCTTGTGTTTGGTCTGTAGTAAGGTAGACTCTTCACATGGACCAGTACCGCACTATAAGTAACTGGACACTGCAACGTCCCAGGGGAACGGAATCTGTTCTCTCTCAGATTAAAACAGAGCTTAGAAGCATATGGAATATAAGAGGAGATTGAACCCTCAATTGGAAAAGGATCTTACCTCTAGTACCTGAGATCCTCTTGGTAAAACTCAGGGGCTCCCAGCCCTCTGACGGTTCTCAAATATACATTGTCTCGAGATACATTGACCGGAAGACCCAACAGGCTGAGGTGTCGTAACACCAGGTCCCTGTATTCGCACAACTGAGCCCTGGACTGTGCTAGTATTAGCCAGTCGTCGAGGTAGTTGAGAATACGAACCCCTTTCTCCTTCAGAGGAGTCATGGCTGCCTCGGCCACTTTTGAGAACACACGGGGCGACAGGGAGAGGCCGAAGGGCAGGACACGATACTGATATGCTTCTCCTTCGAAGGTGAACCTCAGGAAGGGCCTGTGTCGCAGAAGGATTGAAACATGAAAGTACGCGTCCTTCAGGTCGATTGCTGCAAACCAACCCTGGGGACGGATGCATTCGAAA
>JAUYWG010000056.1:607715-618422 GCA_034779775.1 Enteromius afrohamiltoni | reverse complement strand
CAAGGGTCTCACCTCAGTTGTGGTATTGAAGGTGGAGAGAGCACTGATTATTCACTAACCCCACCCACAATCCCTGCCAGACCTGGGACTTGAACCCACAACCTTTGGGTTACAGGTCCGACTCTCTATCCATTAGGCCATGACTGCCCCAAATGTGCCAGTGTAGACACAGTGTCTTTGCAAATACAGGAATTTTGCTTTAATACAGGGACCAAATTTCACTATTGACTAATAGACTAACTATTCACTAGTTCCCACTTCCTCCGTGATTAGTAATATAAATGCTGTCCGGGGAACAGGGAGGGAGCCCTAGGAGAGCCCTAGGAGATTTACCCCTAGGATGCAAGGGTTGAATGGTGCTCAAACCCCAGCCTCGTCCCTGCGTGCCCCCAGGAGGAAGTGGTGATTGTTGAAGGCGCCAAGAAGACAATAAGTCGCTAACCAGGTGATTTTTGAAAGGTAGCTGAATGGTTGCGGTGGCAGATTTTCAGAATAGAGAAAACAAGAGGAGAAATCTAGTAAGCTTTGGCCTTCTCCTCCAGTCTGGCCCTTTTTCTGGTGGCAGAAGGAGAAGGTAGTGAAAGTCGAAAAATGAAGATACCAGAGAGAAGAAGTGAGCGGTATTTAAAGTGGAGAGAAGGAGTTCTGATAGTGTAATTGGTAATAGGGAGATTGGCAGCAGCTGCCGATCATTCGTATGTGTCCCTGCTGAAATTCGTTATAAAACTCCATTTAGTAGTTTATTGAGGGAAAAATTGTAGTTAATGGTTTGCTTATAACTGGACTTTACTAGGTTTTAGAGCTGAATGTAAACCAATATAACATAATACTAACCTGATTTTACTAAGTGTAACATGTCCTTCTTTGTTGACCATGGTACAACATAGTGATTAACCAATCAGATTTGAAGAAACAGTTTACAGTTTTTTAACAGATTACAAGTTTATTATGTTTATGTATATTTATTGAAGGCTTACAATCAGTGTTTGGTGCTTGTACAGAAGTGTCATTCATCTATCATTTCAGGCATTTCAGGATTTTGATGTGTGCCAACATAACCTGTTTTTATAACCTTGTATTTTATACACAAACTATTTTGTGTTGTGCTGTCAAAAAAATCGGTCAAAGCAGATAAAATATTAGATTTTTATTTGTTGTACTAGCACAAAAAACCCTGCCTACCTTTGTGAGTAAATGAAAAAGAGAAAAATACATTTCAACATATCCATTCACTTCCAATAAAAACAAATTGAATGCAATTTATGACATTATCATCCCCTAATTACCTAAATTAATGTAAATGAATGTAACAAGTTACTCTCTACTCTCAGCTTTTTCACTGGTGTTTTGTGATTTCAGTGTCCAGTGAATTATGGCAGAGCGATTCCTCACCTCTGACATGTATCCTGCAGTCTTCTGCAGATGCTGTCAGGTTGTCGAAACTGTTTCCTGTGGGCTGGAGCTAAGTACTTATTATATTCATGCCTGCATCAGGCTGTCTGGTGGAGTTGAGATGTACCTGTCAGTCTCACCCCTGAATGACCTTGCTGTATCTTTCCTGACTTTCATCTGCTGTCAAACGCTCTCTGTAGGTTATTTTTTATACACATTCTTTGAATTTGTTTGTGTGTGTGTGTGCACCTGGTATTTATCCCCTTATAGGGAACAATTGCCCCCACAAAGATAGAAATATCAGTAAATTTTGCCCTTGTGGGGATATTTGTTAGGTCCCCATGAGGAAACAACCTTATAAATCACACAAAGTTAAGTTTTTTTTGAAAATCCAAAAGTGCACAGTTTCCTGTAAGGGGTAGGTTTAGGTGCAGGGTCAGTGTAGGACAAAACCACATACAGTTTGTACAGTATAAAAATCATTAAATTTTAAATTGAATTTTATAAAAACTTTATTCTATATTATAAACAAAACAATTAAAAAAACAATCCATAACACATTAAGTTCCAAACAAAAAAACATAAAAGTAAAGAATATGTCAGCTTCAACCAAATTACACAACACATTATTATAACACCAAATATTTTCAAATGTGCTAAGATCATTTATATGCTTATAAAAATTAAAATCAATCACAATCCTTGCTTTAACCATATTTAAAAAAATAAAAAAAAAATGTTCCTCTTTACATACTTAAAACCAAGAATGAACACTTCCACTGTAAAAAAAACTCCTTACAAAGTACAAAGAACTTCCCTAACAACGAAAACAAAGGTTGTAATCTACAACTTTTTGCAAAAGTGTGGAAAATTGTCTCTCTCATTACAAAAAAAGGACAATTATCCATAACCTCTTAAAATTGATACAAAAGAGTTGACCGCCACAGCACCGTGAAGGACCCTCCACTGCAAGTCACCCGCCCTTTCAACCATTGGTGGTTTGTACAAAGCTCTCCATTGCGGTCTTCTGTCCGCACTCAATTTGAAAAAAATCACGCCAAGACGTATCAGCTGTCCCATTCAAAAATGTTTTCTTATTAAAAGCAACCTAAATTAATCACACAACACTTATAAAATGTTTTCCCATCACAAGAAAAAAAAAAATCAACATATGCGTTTTCAATAGTTTTTAAAACAACTCCAGAAACACCCCCCCCAACTTCACAGAATAATCTAAAGATGGAAAAGAATCCACAGGATTGTTTTTTTCAAAATCATCACAAAGATTGAGTAGTAAAGTCAATTCAGCTGGTTTAAGGGCAGCCTTCCACTTTAATAAAACCTGTTCAATTAATCGAGTAGATTTGAAGTTCAGCCGTTGACCAACGGCTTCACTGTTCTGAAAGTCCAACCCTGCTACTTCCAATAATTGTCCTAAAGTGATGACTTCACTTCCAATAAGTGCCTTGTTAAATCCCGGGGGCATCCACCTGTTGACAAGTCCAGATGGGCTCCATGAATTAATGGTTCCTCCAAAAGCCAGAAAAGAGACTTTGGATCTTCTGATCGCCTAACATTAAAAATTCCCCAAACCTTAAAAAATGTTCCTTTAGAAAATCGACAAGTCAAAAATGTCTTTTGCAAAATTATAAAAGCAACAGCACACCATTTAAAATTGATTGAACCACTTAACAACCTTTGGATGCGTTGTGAACGGAAAGTTGCTATCCTGTTTTTCAAATGTATTAAACCTTGCCCACCTTCATGTCAAAAAAGCACATTCTGTGGAACCAATGTAGCTTATCCCCCAAAAAAATTAACTTAAACAGATTGTATCTTTGATATTATTGAGCATGAGGATTGACATGCAAATGCAAATTTGTGCCATAGAGATGATGCTACTAAATTGTTTATAATTAGAATACAACCTCTATACGACATTTTAGGAGATAACCATTTCCATTTTTCTAGACGACCTTTTATTTTTGGTTTACTATCTTTCCATTTACCCAATAACAAAGCATTGCTTTTTCCCCAGTTTACTCTCGCCGATGACAACCCTTCAAAAGTCAACAGTAAATTTGACAAAGTCTGTATATGATTTTGCCCACTGACCATAACTACCACATCATCAGCATATGCCGACAGTACAAGATTCCTTTCACAACCCAGCAGACATATACCTTGTGGTTTGGCCCTTATTTGACATAAAAGAGGTTCAATTGCTAAAGATTAAAGCATGCCAGATAACGAACATTCTTGCCTGACACCCCTATATACCTTACAAGGGGCACACTAACCACCATTGATTTTTACTGCGTTGCTATGGAGAACCTTAACATAATCAAACTTTTGACAAAAAACAAAAAATTTTAAAACTGTCCAAAGATAACAAAGTTCAACCCGATCAAAAGCTTTTTCCTGATCTAAAGATATTAACCCACAATTCAAATTAACAGGTTGGAGACCTCAAACAGATCACTTACTAAAGAAATATTATCGAATATTGATCTGCCGGGGACACAGTAGGTCTGATCAGAATGAATCACACATCACCTGCTAACCGTTTTGCCAATACTTTTGAGAACAGTTTGTAATCGCTACAGAGCAAGGATACAGGCCGCCAGCACTTGATGTCAGTAAGGTCACCCTTCTTGGGTAACAGGGTTAGCACTGCTCTTGAGGCAGCTCAGAGATAGTTGGCCCTCAGCGAAGCTTTCATTCAAGACCTCCAACAGATCCTCTTTCAATTCAGGTCAGAAGGTCTTGTACCACTCGGCTGGCAATCCATCGATTCCAGGAGCTTTTCCTGATTCTGTTTTTTGGAAAGCCTCATACAGTTCAGCCTCTCTCAAAGCACCTGAGATTCCGGCATTGGCTTCCACCTACAGCTGTGGCAAGTCATTAAAAAAATCACTCTCGCCTCTGTATCCTGCTCTGAGCTCATTCTTATACAAACCTTTATAAAAATCAACTGCTCTCTTACAAATTTCCGCAGGTTCTGTCAGTATTCTACCAGAATCATAGTACAAAGCATGTATAGTTCTACTTTGGCCATTCTTTTCTTCCAGATTAAAAAAGAACTTAGAAGGCGCATCCATTAGATTTGAAACGGTGATCTGACCAGAGCCCCCTGCGTCTTCAAAGCCAGCAGATCAGCCAGCTGTGCCTTCTTATTAATCAAGGTATTATTGGTCACTGCTCACGTGGTTTGGCGGAGACGGACCCTTCTGAATGGTGAGTCGAGATCCAGGCATTCACGGATAAGGCGGACATGATATGAACATTTATTAAACAAAACAGGATTGTTATTGTTGCAATATTAATTTCACAAATGTTGAAAAGAAAAAAAAAACAAAACAAAAGGTTATACATGGACTTTTTATCAAAAAACTAGATCTTTTCTTCATTTGTGTCAATAAAAGAGAGCTGCCTCACTATCTTTTTTAGCCGATAAACCTCCCTATCTGTAAACAACCCTTCTGACATAAAAATTCTAACTTTGTCAATAATTTGTTTTAGGTCAGGAAAGTACATACCTGCATTCACCTCTCTCTTATTTTTAGTCACCCTAAAAAGAGCTTGATATCGTCTACCTCGTAGTTGGAGGAAAAATCACTCTGAGATAAAGACACAATAGAATCATTACCACTTTCCATGTCATCATCACCTTGTATATCTTTCACATCCGTCTTTTTTGCCATACTAGCTTTTATCAGCTTTTTTCCTCTTTACTGGAACTTTGAATTGATTCTGTTCCACCTCTGCATCAATGTCACCCAGATCTAATTCAGAAGATACAACATTACCTACAACCTCTTCTCTTGCCACACCTTCTTTCAACATCATTCTGATCGGCGACACTATTTTTCCATACCTAGACATGATTCTGATTAGTGTTTCATTGCTCACAAAAGGCGGTACATTGGACAATAGAACCTTTTAAGACGGCATGGAGAGCAGAAGCCTTAGCTGCCCACTACTCCATGTGCTTCTATTAAACCTTTAAAATTAATCCAGAATGTGTCAGCAAGATACATTTTTAATGAGCCAAAAGAAAGAAAAAATGCATGTCACACCTTTATTAATTTGCACTGCCTATCAATAGATGCTCACATAAAATTCAAGGCAATAATGTTTGCCTACAAAACCACTGCTTGCTCTACACCCCTTTACCAAAATTCAGTATTTTAGATTTATGTGCCCTCTAGAAGCTTGCTTTCTACAAGTGAACAGTGCATTATTGTACCACCCCAAAGAGGCACAAAAAAATCGCTTTCACAGACTTTTACATTAAAGTCCTCCTGGTGGAATGACCTGCCCAACTCAATCCAAACAGTTAAATATTTTGTCTTCAGAATAGGCTAAAAACACATCTCTTCCATTGTTAATTGACCCTCTAGCACTCTGTATTCTAATTCTGTTCTTCAAAATAACTTGCCCCTTTTTAACTTTAACTCCATTAATTTACAAACTGCTTGTTTTCTTTAAAACATAAATAAATAACATCAAATTCTCTATATATTTTTTGTCTTTATTGTAGGGCTGTTTACAGTTGCCAAGCAACTTTGCTCTCGTAAAAAAATCTATGATGATCAAAAAATCCATATATTTGATTTCAGGTTTATTTTGACAGAAAGTTCTAAAGCCTTGAGATATTTCACACTCTCCCTGGCCTTTTCTGTTCAACATCTGGATCACATCTGCTCTCACTAATGAGGGATTCAGTCTCACTCCACAGACTTCACAGACAGATCTGACCGCCTTGCAAACTTTTGTTAAACCAGCAGCAAAGTCTGAAAATGCTGTTTTTCTGGTTGGCTGAACAGAATTTCTAAAATACTGTATTTGAATATAATTAGTTGAATTTGGTAAAGAAACAGTGGGTTTGTTATCAAAGCACCGTTTCTTGATTGTAGATTCTATATTACATTTTTATATTAATGGCTTTAATAAAATCTGTGTTTGTTTAACTTGTTTTGTTATGTCATTGACAGCACTGGCTTATAATTTGTCACCAGCCCATCTCTGCATAGCATTCCTGCCCATCGCTGCCACACTCTCTCCATGGTAGCCACAAATAAATCAAGAAAACTGCCGTCTTCGTCCCTTCATTAATAGGCACAGCATGGGTCCATACAAAGCCCAGCTATTCTGTGAATGGGCTTTGATTGAAGTCTATGTTCTTTCAGCAGTGTTGTTCTTATTCTTGTGCTGTAGCAGTTTGTCTGGCTGTCACAGCACTAATTTATTGCTACTTAAAGATGAGACAGTTTTCACAGCAGTTCTTACTGGAAAGGAACTGGACTGCAGTGTAAACTGAGAAAAGCTTTTCCAGCTAACGAATGACACACATCCAGAGAGCTCATAAAAATGTTAGATGTTTGTTTGTTTACAATTATTAGGGAACACATAATAAAAACAAATAAATAATTAAACAAATGATGTGCAAGGATAAATAATGTAAAAAAATAAATGCTGCAAAACGCTCAAAATGTAGAGCATGACACTTGCAATGCCAAGGTAAAGGGTTCAATTCCCAGGGAAAACAGGGGCTGACAAAATGCATGCCTTGCATTGTAAGTTGCTTTGGATAAAAACATCTACCAAATGCATAAACATGAATACAAAAATCTGTCTAGTGTGATTTCATAGTGGCTTTACATTTTACACAGTTGAATAGTATTGCAATACTGACTAAATTACGAGTATGTAAAAATGAAAAACTGGTATAGTGATTAACCAATCAGATTTGAAGAAACAGTTTACAGTTTTTGTGATGTTTATAGGCTTCAATCAGTGTTTGGTGCTTATACAGCAGTGTCATTCATCTATAATTTCCTCTGATTTTAAGCATTACTCATGGGTAAGGGTAGGTTTAGTTGTAGAGATATGGTCAAGATTATATTTTTGCATTATAATGCTCTTCCAGGGTGAACAAAATATGACCAAGGGACTTGGCAAAATCAGGATGTGTGCCAACATATGGCATATGCTTACGCTAACTATTTTGTGTAGTGCTGTCGAAAAATTCGATAAAAGCAGATAAAATATTAGATTCTTTATTTTGTTGTACTAGCATAAAAAACCCTGCCTACCTTTGTGAGTAAATGAAAAAGAGAAAAATACATTTCAACATATCCATTTACTTCCAATAAAAACAAATTGAATGCAAATTATGACATTATCAGCCTCTAATTACAAATCGTGTTTTGCAAAAAAAAAGTGTTGTATGGAGAAAAAAAAAACTATTTTTTATATAAAAAATATATATTTTTTCCGTCTTGTTTTCTCGTTTTTCTTGTGATCTCGACATAACAAAAGTTGTTTTCTCATTATCACGACTTAATTTTCTTGTGATCTTGACATAACAAAAGTTGTTTTCTCGTTATCACGATTTAATTTTTTTTTTCTGGTCTCAACTAAAAACTCATTTGAAGGAATGAAGTTTGATTTAACAACAAATCGAAATGCGAACAGAAAGAAATCAATAGATTTAATAATAATAATAATTTAGCCTATTATTATTATTTTGTTTTGTTTGAGAAATGGAAATGTCGAACAAATTAGCTTATTGCTTTCATATTTATTTCACATGCCTTGGCGGCCTTGATACTTTATTCTGATTATATTTAAATTACATATTTTTATTATTAAATTATATCTTTATTCATGCGGATTCAAGCAATTTCCAACGTGTTTAAAATTGAACTGGAAATTAGGTGCTGGGCGTCCGGCCAGAGGAGAACTGGACCCAACTAAGCCTAGCTCTCCCAAGGTTTTTTCCCCCATTCTCTCATGGATGGGGTTTTGGTTCCTTGCCGCTGTTGCCTCTGGCTTGCTTATTTGGGGAAACCTGATTTTCAGTGATTATCGTCGTCTTGACTACAGAGACCGTCTCTGCATTAGATAAATAAAGTTTAATTCTCGTCATTATACATTACCATTACTCTGTTGTTCTATTTGATAATGTTCAGTGCTTTGCTTTTATTGAAGTAGACCTTTTAGGCTGCCTATAGACATAACAAGGCAACAAAAAATATGTTTTAAATAGTATATTTCTATAATTTCAGCAGCGTGCAGATAATGCTGCCTGGTGTTCTTACGCCAGACACGCAAAGAAAATTAGGTCGAGATAACGAGAAAACAACTCTTGTTATGTCGAGATAATGAGAAAATTAAGACCTGATCATGAGAAAACAACCTATGTTATGTCGAGATCATGAGAAAAATAAGACGTGATCACGAGAAAACAACTTTTGTTATGTCGAGATCATGAGAAAAATAAGACGTGATCACGAGAAAACAAGACGGAAAAAAAATTATAATACATGACCGCTTAGAACTTCCATACCTTACTGATGATTGCACAATTTTGGTCACATCCCCAAATTCATCCCCATTCAGTCCAACTATCCATTTTCATTGTTCAGTTTAGAAAAAGCAATGCAAAAGACTTCAGGATCACTTAAAGATATTCAAATTCACTGAATTTGTGAAATTTAGTGTCTCACAAAGTTATTCAACAGGACTCTTGATTATTTTTAACTGTTGTAATATACACGGACAAATTCTAGTTTTAATTCTAAAAAACTTCACCCAAGGTCAATGTTTTTTATTGTTTGATTATGTTTTGCTCACTGTTAGTGGTTGTTTGCACGTGTACATGTTGCAAGGCTGATTAATTGTACATGTGAGGAACATTTTTTGACTGTGGATTGAACTTGTATTTTTAAAATATATATGCAGCACAGCAGATAAGGCAGGTAGAATAAGGGGAAAACATAATGCATTTAATTTCTACAATGCTGACTCAAGCTTCTCTCTAAGGACACTTGTACACTGTGTGCATGTTTCTATGTGATATAAAAGGCTTTTATTTGGTTAGAGTGTCTCTGAAGTCTGTTTTCGTGGATTTGGTATGCCTCTGAAAAGGCAGCACAGAAAATAGGTTGGTGATAAGAGAAGCTCCTCTTAAAAAAAAAACATTTTAATGCTATTTAGAGAGCTGCTGTAACATGAGGGCCTGTATGCACTGATAAATGGTTGAGATTCAAAGGAACAGTCTGAAACTCTGTGAAAGTTGGGACAAGTAGCAATAAGAGGCTGGAATTTAAGCATAACGAAGAGCTGGAAGACCAATTATGATGGTGAAGAAGAGCAAGGCTCAGGCCAAGGGGAATATTTGAAGCAAACACATACACACACAAATAACAGATGTGTTATAAATATATAGTGATGACTGAAATTATTAGAACACTAGTATGTTCACCAGCTAAAAAGTGAGTTTAGGTCAGTTATTATTATTATTTTTTATGTCTTTTTCTGTACACTGCAAAAAAAAAAAGAAGAAAAGAAAAGTTGCCTTAACTTGGCAATCAACAATTCAATTACATTTTTTCAATTCAAATGTATTTGTATAGCACTTTTCATGATCCATATAATTGCAAAGCAGCTTTACACCAAAGTAAGGTTTTACAGTATATGTAGTAGTAGTTTGTACATATGGCATAGATTTGAAATGAAGATCAATAAATAACGTAATCGAACAGTCAAGGAACATTATAAATTAATAGCACAGTTCGGTAGTGCTGTATGTTGTTTCAGGGTTGGCATCATCTGAAGTCCTCTGTGGGGTTGGCATCATCTCTTCTTAAGTGTCCTGGATCCAGGGTGGAGCTTGTGAATTCCTAGTAAGAGAACAAATAGGAACAAAATTAGTATAGCTGCTGTTCAAACTAAGAAAATTAAGATTTGTTAAACCAGAGCTAAAAGATTTAAAATGAACATCTGATCAGATATAACTGCAGGAAACGTTGAGATGTATTATTCGAATGCTTGGTTAAAAAGATGCGCTTAAATCTAGATTTAAACAGAGAGATTGTGTCTGAACCTCGAACGTTATCACGAAGGCTGTTCCAGAGTTTGGGAGCTAAATGTGAAAAAGCTCTACCTCCTTTAGTGGACTTTGCTATGTTGATACTACCAACAGTGAAGAGTTTTGCGATCTTAGGGATCGTGATGGATTGCAGCATGTTAGAAGACTAGTTAGGTACACAGGAGCTAAGTCATTAAGTTCCTTATAGGTAAGAATTCATATTTTATAGCTGATGCAGAATCTAATAGGCAGCCAGTGCAGAGACTTTTAAATTAGGGTAGTATGATCATATTTTCTTGTCCTGGTAAGGACTCTAGCAGCTGCACTTTGGATTATCTGTAGTTTGTTTATTGAAGATGCAGGACAACCACATAGTAGTGCATTACAATAGTCCAGTCTAGAGGTCATGAATGCATGAACTAGCTTTTCTGCATCAG
>JAUYWG010000056.1:562472-575079 GCA_034779775.1 Enteromius afrohamiltoni | reverse complement strand
ATTATTGCAGAGCAGTTTGTGCTGATTACAAGAAAAATACAGGTTGGTCAATAATATGTTCTAAGTAGCTGAAAAAAAACGAAAATATCAGAAGATATCCAAACATCTCATGGGCCCCAAAATCACCTCAGACCCCAGATTAAAGCTTGTTTTACCATAGAATCACAGTGTAGACAAACATCTGATGTTGGTAACAGTGCTCCTAGAGGAAAAAATCTTGAAGAGAGGAGACGGGACTGTGTGGTACAGGTGTCTGATCACTAAAAAACAAACAACATCTCGGATACAACATATGTAAGCATGATAATATCAGTATATGTAGGGTATAGAAAGATTTTGTAGTCATAGACCAACACACGCTTTGTATTATCTTAAAAGAGCTTTTTACAGTTATTTGATTGTTTGCGGCTGCTTTGCATAAATTCAAGAAAAATAACCACCATCAGTATTTAGGGAGTTTGTTTTACCAGAGAATATCAGTTCATTTGAAGATCTGATGTTGATACAGCACTTCTAGAGGCGATCATTTTCGAGTCAAGAGACTCGAGTATGTCATCCAGGTTTATCATGCACCAGGTTTCTAATCACTAAAAACAAAACAAACACACAAAAATATCTGTGAGCATGTTGATATCAGTATATGTATCATTTTGTTTTATCGTCTATTATATCAAACATAGAAACAGCATCACGTCCAAAGAAATGTAATCAAAACGTTTCACTCGATTTCAACACATTTTAGTCAGGAATTACAGCAGCATTCATCATGCACTCGTGGTATTGTTTTTATATCGTATTATTATATTACTGAACACAGGCTAACAGCATACAGCTTGTCATATTCAACAAGCTTCACTCACATTCAGACATTTTAGTCAGGTATAGTTCGGCGAAAAACCAAAAGCACACAATACCATGCAAACTCATGCAAACCAAAAGCACACAATACCACGCAAACTCATACAAAAACAAACGGTACTTACTCATGAGAGTGACTGGAACAGATCGCACGCCGCATCTTGAGGTAAATCCATCTGTTATCTTCTTGGCTGAAGTCAGCGCTGTTTGTTTTGTTTCCTGTCTTCCGCACTTGAGCACATGAGCTGTTGTAGGCGTGTACATGTCACGTGCATTTTACGTGGAGATTGTAATGACAAAGCTTGTGGGCGTGTTCACATTAAAATTAATGAGATCAGATTGAGAAACTCAGTATAGCTGGTTACTTACTCATTACTTTAACAAAAAATATTTGTTTTCAATGTGCACTTACTGCATTTAAAAGCAGACAATAGATATATTTCTCATGTCTGTGTCATGTTTTTGTGGAGTTTCAGTTCATTTTAGTGACGGCTTTTTACAAACAGTTCGCAGAAACTGCTAAACTGCAAAAGCAGCAAGGACTTTTTAGCACTAATATGCCTGGACAGAATGTGACAGCATTTTTGATGTGCTGCTCCAGGTGAACCGAGACGAGTCAAGGACATTGCGGGAGATCTGGAGTTTCAGCTGCGAAAAAAATCAGAAAAATTCTACTTTTTCTCCTTGGCACTGGACCAGAGATGTAATGTTCATGACACAGCCCAGTTACTAATATTTCTACATGGAATAACAGAAGACTTTTTTTATTTTTAGCTTTGTGGTTTATGAAAGGGACCACCATGGGCTGGGATTTGTTCACAGAGGTAAATTCATGCATGGACAAACTGGGACTAAAATGGGACAAACTTAAAGGTGTTACAACAGATGGCTGTCCAAATCTGACTGGAAAAAAGTTGGACTTTTGAAACAGTTGCAGGATAAATTTTTTTTTTTAATTATTGATGTTGTGACTAAAAAAGTTAACTTCATCAGGGCAAGAGCATTAAATCACAGACAGTTTGTCTGGAGGAGTATGAAAGTAAATATGGTGACATAGGCTACTACACAACTTTCAGATGGCTCAGTCTCAGGAATTGAGAGCAGAAACTCAGGAGTTTTGTGAAAAGAATTGCAAGGACTGTGCTAGCATATTTGGTTGTTCTTGTGTTCCCATCATTATTAGTGGATTAATCCCCACCTGTGTTCCTCATCTGTCTTGAGTTCAGTTTATTAGTCCTATGTGTATTTATGCAGGTCTGTTTGAATGTTTCAGTAGCCATGTTTAATGTTACTTTGTGCGTGTTCTATTATTCATTACTCATCCGTTACAACCCTGACAAGGACATACCAGAGTTCTCAGATGCAGGCTGGATGGCAGATCTGGCCTTTCCTGTTGATGTGACTGCAGTTATGAATGAACTGAATACCAAACTGCAAGGCAAAGACCTCTTTGTACATGAAATGTACAGCTTAGTGACAGCTTTCATGAGAAAGTTGAAGTTTCTTTCAAGCCAATTGAAGGGCAACATTCTTACCCACATGACTACACTAAGAGAAGTCACACCGTCAGCTGATCACCTTCACAGGTACTCATCCATGTTATAGGCACTGCATGGTGAGTTTGCAATGCAATTTAATGACTTTAAAACAATTGAGAGTTGAATGCACATAATTTATTCTCCCTTCACTTGCTGTGTGGACAATGCACCCATTGATGTTCAGCTTGAATTCATTGACCTCAGAGAAGGTCAATGAAAGAATTTACCCTAAAAAATGTATGTAAAACAATCAAACAAACAACACTGGGGCATTTATTGCTTTTTTTTTTAATAAGAAGTTGATGTGATGCTGGTCTTTGATATACATAAACTTGCATGTTTGTTTAAAGTTGCTAGTATTTTACACTTCCACAATGCACATTTCCAAACTGTTTTTGAATATTTATTAAATTGGCTACATTTGTGTGCTCCACATTTTCGGTCTCATTGTAGTGTTTAATTTATTCTTTTTTTTTTTTTTTTTTTTTTTATGAAGTGATATATATTTCTAATGTGTATGATTTAAGTTTCTAATGTGGCCCATTGATAAAAATGTATTGCCCACCGGGCCAACCAGGTCTACACAATAGGCCTGAAAAGACTAAAAGTGTCTGCTGTGTTTTTGGAGGTTTACTGGAATGGTCCAGATCACTCCTCTCAACAGCCAGCATCCCTAAACTTTAGATCTCTTAAGTTTTATTTAAGTTTGAAACCTGTGAAAAAATAGAAATCAAACAAAGACTATAAAAGGTATCTGTATTCCAAAAGAAGAAAACTGATCTCTTTGTTTTGCAGGTTGTCAAGTATAAAGAGCATTTTAAAATAAAAGAGCTTTTATTCCCCTAAACTGCTTAATCAAATGCAAACACGTACCCGGTCAAGGTTTCTCAGAAAATTAACCATCTTAAGCCTGAGGCTAATTCAGCTTCAACAGTGTACCCTTGTTATTCTGCACTCACAAACACAACACAGCAGTCTTTGTTTTTCAATCAATCTGACAATAAGCAAAGACTCTTTATCCTGTTACTCTCTCAAACAAGACAGTCGTTTGTCCTCAGTAATGTTGTTTACTAAACTGATGTGCTCAGAAGTGAGTTAAAAAATCAATTCGAGCAAGTCTTGTTGCTTTGGATCATAGAGACATGGCGCACTCTGTAGAGGCCTGCTGTTTGATTTGTGGCTATCAAGCATGAGCTATAATTCCATCAAGTTACGGTAGATTGAAATCAGTATATCTTGTCCTATAAACTTTAATAATCCAGAAACATAGTTGTCAGCTACGGCTGGGCAATATATAAAAAATTTACAGTGTATTTGCAATTATTTTGTTGTTTTTTAATCTTGTGGGGAGTGGGGACTATATTTTCAGTTGAATATATATATATATATATATATATATATGCGTTTGTTAAAAGTTTTTTTTAGCAATACTTAGCAAATTTGTTGATAGCACATTCAAAACATTCTGATCCCTCCTCTTTTGTTGTAAACATATACTGTAATGTTTTGAGCTATACTAATACTGATCAAAACAATAAAATACAGGTATTGCATTAGTGGTGCAAGACCTTCACTGTGACCTTTGAAATAAAGCTCAGAATATAGTCATAATGTAATACCTATTACTGAAACCACATTTCTGAGCAAATACATGAATATTAAGGTATCTATCAGATGGCTGAAAATTATTGAGACAGATCACAGATTTCTGAATTTATTTGAATTGATTTTGAATCTGATATTGAAGTTAGTTGATTTAACTTTGGTAAAGTGCAGTAATCTGATCAGCAGATCTGCATGGGTCGGTATGAGATTCTGACGGTATGATAACCTTGGACAAAAATATCACGGTTTCACGGTATCACTGTATTGTAATTACTGCTCTATAATGTTAATGTCACGCCCATGTCTGTGTTTTTGTCATTGTTCTATGCCACAGTTAGATTTTGGTTTCGTTTTTCCTTATTTGGTCATGTTTCTGTTCTTGTCTCATATTTTTAATAACACTGTACTGTACTCAAACATGGTGAAACATGTGTTTTATAGGAATACAGACTAAGAAAACCTTCAAATATTATGTTGTGTCTATTTACAAGATTAAAGATAAAACAATTTGAAAACTTCACTGTCTTATAGATTTATACATAGTCCTACATACATATATACATATATATATATATATATATATATACTTATATATTATAAATATCTATAACTATATATATGTGTGTGTGTGTGTGTGTGTGTAATTATGAGTCTTTAAAAAGTCAATAAAGTATCTTAAAAAGATCTACTTTGAACAACACATTAAATAAAATCAATAAGAAATAAATCAATAAAACAAGTAAATGAAACAGTAACTAACACATGGTCCAAAGCCATGTCAAGTCAAGTGAATGAATCAAACAGGCATCCAATACTGACTTCCGGAAAAGGGGAATAACCAATGACATTTGAGATTACAATTAAAACAGCAAGCCCCACCACATAACTGACAAAAATAAAAATGTTTGCGCGAGCAGGTGAGAGAAGATCAAGCGAATGCTTGAATTGCGCGCAGCTGACATATTGTGTGCGCGCAGCTTTGAAATGAGCTCGCGGCTCCCGTTTCTTCTTGTGTAGATCTGTTATCAATGATGCGCTTGCGTATTATTGGCATAGATTTGCCACCATACGAGTCTCACTGACTGCTGATCACGTGCACAATCACATACACGCACCTGCCAGCAGTAACAGTGGGGGAGGGGCTGCATTGTTTTCGCTGCAGGTACGCACACACACAACCTAGTAGGGAGTCCTGCGCTTTTTTCACTTTAACAACACAAAAAATGCACATATCGTAGGAACAGTATCACTTTTATTGTTTGCGGTTTTGAAACTTTTTCAAACCGCGGTAGACCTTGAAACCGGTTATCATCCCATGCCTACTGTCGGCTGATCCATTGATACTCTGACTACAGTACATGGACTGCTGGTGTGTGGTTGACTCAAGTGTGAAAAAGAAGTACACTTTAGCATACATAAACTAGTATTTTATTAAAGAAATTCTAAAGCATTACAGTGCATTTGTTAGGCATTTTTCAAATTGAATAAAAATATATTACTTTAATTCTACTTCAATGTAGTGTTGGGTACGTTAATGTCCATGGAGATCATTCCAAGTCAGACAATTAAGAAGTTTCAGCATAATTCTTTAAGTTAACAGGCAGCCTTATAAAGCAGTTAGGTTGATGCTGCTCATTGGGTTTTGAACTGCAGTAAAGCTGTATATTAAAAGGAAAAGTGAAGTGACTTGTGGCCAGGTATGGTGACCAATAATTGGAATTTGTGCTCTGCGTTTAACTTATCCAAAGTGCACACATACAGCAGCAAACACACACACACCCAGAGCAGTGGGCAGCCAATGCTGCAGTGGCGGGGGAGCAGTTTTTTTTTTTTTTTTTTTGATTGATTGTTTATTTATTGTAGGACAAAGCCAGCTCACCTAGCTAGCAAAAACTATATACAAGCCAGGGTTTGCATTACAAGAAAATACATGAGGCAATCAGTGAAAAGAAGAAGGAAAAAAAAACGGGTGACAAACAACCTTCATACAGTTGGAATGTATTACTATTTGACTTGCAGTACAGTTTAGTCTATCTAGTTATTATAACAGAAAGTTTTTCAATGAACTCAGACCATGCTTAGATTGTTGGGGGTATAGCTCTGTTAATTCTTGCTGTAGAACGCTTTAGCAACACAATATTGTTTAATTCTATAAGACACATTTTATCCGCTGGGACTGTGGGTTCATACCAAATTGTGAAAATTACTTTCTTGGCTGCAGTCAGCGTGATATGAAATATCCTACGTTGGTAAACATTTAAATCAAGATCACAGTCATCATTCGATAAACAAATATTGGGGTACAGAGTTTATTTTTCAACTGGCCTTAACACAAGCACCTGAAGGTTTCTAGTGTGTCTAGTAAGGTTGATTAGTTGTTTCAAGTGTGTTTAGTTAGGGATGGAGCTAAACTTTGCAAGACACCGGCCCAGTCTGGAGCTGTAGGATCAAATTATTTTTATTTACTTTTTTATTTTTTATTTATTATACTTTAGGTATACCAATTTTACACAAGCTGAAGTGCAACTTCACATTTTCAGTCTTTTTATTTTGTAGTGTACCACTAGTGTTATACAATATTATAAAATATTATATATAATATACCGGGGGTCATGTGACAAGAACCAACCAATCGGCTTCATCCTTTCCCATAACAACATTGAAAGAGATGGAGAAATATCTGATCATGGCTGTACAAGGATTTATTTACTGCTTTTCACAGCTAAATCAATTCTCAAGACAACTGCTCACAAGTCTTAAGCTCACAAGTAATTAATAAGCTCACAAGTTGTTTTTCTCATACTTGAGTTTTTATCTCAATCATCATAAGTTATATTTTTCATCTCTTTCTGCCCTTACAGCCATTGAGACTCAGAGCACCAGTTCAGAGGAATTGGTCCCCAGCCCTCCATCACCTCTACCCCCTCCTCGTGTCTACAAACCTTGCTTTGTCTGCCAGGACAAGTCCTCGGGGTACCACTATGGTGTCAGTGCCTGTGAAGGCTGTAAGGTAAACAGACTATTCATCCCTTCATCTCACCAAATGGAAGACATTCAATAAATATTCAGGATTTCAAGTTCTAGGCACCTGGCCCCAGGTCTGCCTCCTAAATAAAATAAGGTTCAAACCCATTTGTGTTAAATTATTTACAGTGAGTGCTGTAGAATTTCAGAATAAACTAAATTATGTGCTTTAATGCCAGTTTGAGGATTAATTTGGATTTTCAGGTTCTTGTAGATATTTCAGTGCATTTATATTCTACAGTCACACTATCTTAGTTGGGATTGGGATTGACAGGTGTGAATCTCAAAATATCCTTAACACTCTGGGGTCTGAGGTGATTTTGGGGGCCCTTGAGATGTTTGGACATGCTCTGATATTTGTGCTTTTTTCAGCTACTTATAACATATTATTGACCAACCTGTATTTTTCTTTTAATCAGCACAAACTGTTCTACAATAACATGTGACCAAAATGAATTTACATGTTTGCATTTTTAGGAAAAAATATTATGCGTGGTTAGTAAGTTTTGTGAAAATAAAAGTAGCTGAAATAAGGCCATTTAACTTAAACTTACTAGTCCTGCACAGTACTGTGAGTAGCCAGTGTATTAGGCTAGAATATTTACTTCAGAATGATGTGAAAATCATTCCACTTAATTTTTCAGAGAAAACAATATAGTGTTTTAAATTTGTTAGACATGTTTTGAGACTGAAAGCTTGTATGCAAGGGGAAGGGGGTGAGCATGTTCATTAATATTCAGTGATTCTCACATGAAGAGACAAAGACCCCTCCCCTAATGGCCCATTAGTGACGGTCACTGAAGCAGGTAAGAAATAATGTGAGAAGATGTGAGAAAAAAATGAAATTTTTTAAAATTATTTGTATTTTATTTAAAACACAGTATAATTAAAATATACATAATGAAGGTCAAATACACATTATTGTGCACACTGATATAACTACAGAGATGTTAACAGACTTTGAGTAAATCCTGAAAAAGATTGTTCAACAAGTAAAACCTCCTCATAATACCTGATATTTAAGTGGCCGCTGTAGAGGAGCCCTGTCGCAGGTTCATTAGTTCATCCTCTGCCTCTTTGCCATCGACGGGGTGATCAAAAACCTCCCGGAACTGCTGCCGGAAGAGTCGATAGGAGGGAAACGCCATCTGTTGTCCTTCCCACAGCGCGGTGGCCCACTGAAGTGCTTTGCTGGTCTGGAGAGAGCACACTAGCGACACCTTGCTATCATCGGTGGGGTACCCTTGAGGCTGCTGGTTCAGATAGATGGTGCACTGGAGTAGGAAGCCCTTGCAGTTGCCGGGGGAGCCATCATACTTCTCCGGGAGCGCCATTTTGGCGTGGCCAGTGTGATAATGGCGGCCACCGCGGGTGGCTCCGGCTGGGGGCTGGGTCGATTCATAGCCGCGGTGAGAGCGTTCACTGAGCGTACCAGCTCCTCCGTCATAGAGGTGAGTGTGCTCAACTGCTGATGATGGGTAGCCAGTAGCAATCCTTGCTGAGACACCTCAGACACGACATCCTGTAAAACCGCTGGATCCTATGGCGGTGAAGTTATCTGTGACAGAGTCTCAGAGTCGTTTGGATACATATGCAAGGCTTTATTGAAGCGTGGTCGACAGACAAGGAGTTCAATCACCGGCATGCAGTTGTGGCAGAGACAAGGAACAGAGTAGTCAAATAACAAGCTTACTTGACAAAGGCAGGCGGCAGAGTTCATAAACGGGGTACACAGCCCGAGGTCATACACAAAAGTCCAAACACGGGAGGAATATGTCCATTCGGAATGATGTCAAATAGTGTTGAAAGAGATGGGTTTTCAGAAGTCGTTTGAAGGTTGTAAGGGAGTTGGCATTTTGGAAAGCAATGTGAAGATCATTCCACCTGCCAGGAACGGTGTAAGAGAATGTTCTGGAAAGAGATTTTGTGCCTCTTTGTGATGGTACAGAGAGGCGTTCACTGGCAGATCTCAGAGTTCTGGAGGGAGAGTAGATTGGTAGCAGTGAGTTGAAGTAAGCGGGAGCCGAGCTGGTGATTGTTCCATATGTAAGCGTCAGTGCCTTGAATTTAGTGCAAGCTTCAATTTGGGAGCCAGTGCAGGGAGATGAAGAGAGGTGTGACATGGGTCCTTTTGGGCTCATCGAAGACCAGTCGTGCTGCTGCTGGATCATTTGTAGAGGTTTGATGGTGCATGAGGGAAGACCGGCTATAAGAGCATTGCAGTAGTCCAGCCTGGAGATGACCAGGGCCTGGATAAGAAGTTGTGTTGCCTGCTCTGTAAGAAAGGGCCTGATCTTTCTAATGTTGTGTAGGGCAAACCTGCAAGATCGGGCCGTTTTAGCAATATGGTCTTTGAAGGAGAGACGGTCATCAAAGATAACACCAAGATTTCTGGCTGAACTTGATGGGGTAATAATTAATGAATATAAATGGATGGTGAAATCATGCTGTAGAGTTGGAGTTGCAGGGAAAATGAGGAGCTCAGTCTTTGCCAGGTTGAGCTGTGGATGATGATCTTTCATCCACTCCAAGATGTCCGCCAAGCAGCTCGAGATCCATGCAGCTACCTTTGGATAGTCTGGTTGAAAAAAAGATAGAGCTGTGTGTCATCAGCATAGCAGTGGTAGGAGAATTACCTGAGCCTGTTTGAATGCAGTGGGGAAAGTGCCTGTGAGGAGAGATGTGTTGATGATGTGTGTGAGTGCTGGTAGGAGTGTGGGAGAGATTGCTTGGAAAAGGAGAGAGGGGATCAGATCCAGAGGACAAGTTGTAGGATGGCTAGAAAGGAAAAGTTTGGATACTTCTGCCTCTGAGAGAGGACAGAAGGAGAATATGCTGATAGTTGCAATTTTGTCAGAAAAGAAGGTAGCAAAATCATCTGCCGTTATAGAAGTGGTGGGGGGTGGTGCTGGTGGGCAAAGGGGCGAGTTGAATGTTTTGAAGAGCTTATGTGTGTCTGGAGCATTGTTGATCTTGGTGTCGAAGTATGTGGATTTGGCAATATGGACTTGCGCAGAGAAAGATGAAAGCAAAGACTGATACGGTTCCCGGAGAACATCGGAGAGCCAGAGGTTAGAAGAGGTGGCTCCTGCAGGCCTAGACGAGAGAGGACATAAATCATCTAGGCAGGAGGTTAAGTTGGAGCATAAAGTGTCTGTAGCTGCATTATCGTCCAGAGATGAGAAAAGGGTTGTGGAAGGAAGAGCGGAGGACACTAAAGAGGAAAGATGAGAGGGAGCGTAGGTTACGTCTGAAAGTAACAGGTAGAGGTGTCAGAGGTGTACTGGAATTGAGATGTAGGTTACATGTAAGGAAGAAGTGATCAGAGATGTGAAGGGGTTTAACCAGAATGTTGTCTGCAACGCAGTTGCGAATGTAAATGAGGTCGAGTTGGTTGCCTGATTTGTGAGTGCTTGTGTTAATAAGGCAGTTTAGGTCAAATGAAGCAATGAGTGAGTGAAAGTCTGCAGCATACGGTTTGTCCAGATGAATGTTAAAATCACCAATGAGTAAGAGTGGAGTGCCATCCTCTTGGAATGAAGATAGCAGTCCATCCAGCTCATCTAGGAAAGTGCCTAGTTGACCAGGAGGGCAGTAGATGTCCACATAGAGTTTAATTGGAGCTGTTATTGTGATGGCATGGGATTCAAATGAGAGATAGTTACAGAGCAGAGAGTGGTGAGAGAATTTCCATTTATTACAAATGAGTATTCCAGTACCCCCACCCCTCCCAGTGTGACGAGAGGTGTGAGAGAAAGAGAAGTGATTGGACAGAGCAGCAGGGGTTGCTAAGTCATCTGGATGAATCCAGGTCTCAGTGAGGCCAAGGATACTAAGTTACTAAGAGGATTGTATTGAGAATGCGGAAATTAAATCAGCTTTGTTAACAGCTGACTGGCAGTTCCAGAGGCCGACAGTAAAGGAGGTTTCAGTGGATGAAATGGTGACAGGGCGAAGGTTAGTGAGGTTACATTGACGTCTGATGTTATAATAATAATAATAATAATAATAAAAAACTTTATTTTATATAGCGCTTTTAAAACTTAATCTCAAAGCACTTTACATACATGCATAAAAATGAAATAAAACAATACACAGGAGAACGAACAATACAAACAACCATTAAATACAAAAATTAATAAAATGCAATAGGAAATCACTTTGATCACATAAAAGCTAACCTAAAAAAGTAAGTTTTAAGAGATGATTTAAAAACAGTAAGGGATTCAGCATTTCTGATCTCAGTTTAGGAGCCAATGCAGAAGAAAGCCCGATCACCCATGGTTTTAGCCTAATTGTTGGAACAGTTAAAAGACCTGCTTCAGACAAACGCAGAACACGTGTGGGTGTATAAGTTGTTAAAAGCACTGACAAGTATTGGGGAGCCAAATTATGCAAGGCCTTGTACGTAAGCATGAGTATTTTGTAGTCAATACGAAAACTAACAGGAAGCCAGTGCAATTGTTCCAACACAGGTGTTATGTGCTCCTTTGCAGTGGTCTTTGTAAGTTTTCTAGCGGCTTAATTTTGAACCATCTATAATTTACTTAGTGTTGCTTTAGAAACTCCTGCCAGCATTTATATTAAGGTATTAATTAATTTATCACAGCTCATCTTTTTCTGAGGTGAATTCAGTCTTATTCCTCTCAGCACGAAGCGTACAGTATCTGGGAGGTAAACTCTCGCTGCTTTGTTTGTGCTGATGTGGGTGTTCACATACCGCGTGCTTCGCATGGAAGATTATTATATCTATTGTGCTCGCGGCGTGGGGGCGTGGTCGCCTTAAAAGATAATGAAAGAGATGCGAAAGATTGGAGATTGCGCTGGATTCATATGAATTACTTCACAGAATATTTGTTTTCAATTAGACTGTCTTAGTTTAATAGTAGACATATCAAGCTTTCTACAGATATAACTCTCATGTCTCTTTGTGGAGTTTTTGATGAGTTTTAGTTTATTTCAGTGACTCATAACTGAACTGATAATTATTGTCTTTGTTCCAATCCAGAAGTTGATGTTAACGGTCTGAGGTCGGCTCTCCTGCCGGCGGAAGCACGCAGATTTTTTATTTTTTTTGCTCTGTCATATATGATCGCACATATAAGAGTAATACAGCATTCAAATCTGTAAAGGGTCTATTTTCTTAATACACTCACAATATCAGACACCCTCCAAGGTGGACCAGACAACGGAGATGTGGAGCAGACGGCGGAGACGCCCTCCGAGGCAGACCAGACAACGAAGACGTACACCAGGGCGGAGCAGATGGCAGAGACGCCCACCTGTGCAGACCAGTCAGCGGAGATGCCCTCCAGTGCGGCCCAGACATTGGAGAGGCCCTCCAGGGTGGATTAGGCCAGACTGTGGCCCTTGTGAAAGGTCCGGGGCGTGACACAGGCTCCAAGATCACAGTCAAGTCAAGTCACTTTTATTTATACAGCGCTTTTAACAATACAGATTGTAGCAAAGCACTGAAAATTATCAAATAGAACAACAGAGCAATAGTAATGTATAATGACAAGATTAAACTTTATTTATCAAATGCAGAGACGGTCTCTGTAGTAAGACGACGACAATCACTG
>JAUYWG010000056.1:536578-554242 GCA_034779775.1 Enteromius afrohamiltoni | reverse complement strand
GGAGGCGGGCACACTCTGTCAGTTTAAATCTAGATTAAAGACACATCTCTTTACTCTGGCTTACACTTAACACACTGCTACACATTTATTAATCAAATCCGTTAAAGAATTGCTAGGTTGCATTAATTAGATCAGCCGTAACCGGGAACACTCCCCTTAACACACAATGTACTCGTTACATCATAAAAAGAATGGCCTCTACGCTAATATTAGTCTATCTCTCTTTTACTCTGTTCCTTAGTCCGTATCCAGATCAGACGGAGTACCAACACAAATAGATGATCTTCATCGGAACACCTAGATGAGCTCCATGCACAGATCGGTGGATCCAGATACACACACACGCTATAAGTCATCACACAATCTAATATGTGTTTAAAACTTAACTGGAAAGGTTCTGGGCGTCTGGCCAGAGGAAAACTGGACCCAACTAAGCCTGGTTCTCCAAAGGTTTTTTTCCCCATTCTCTCATGGATGGGGTTTTGGGGAATAAAGAAATAATGTTGAAAGATTGGATTTGAGGGTGTAGCTACTTCCTAGATTCATACATTCATAGACTTTTGTTGCATCCCATGTTATCTGAGAGTAAAAGGAGTAATTGAAAAATTGTAAGGTGATTTGGCACCATTTCAGATCCATATCTCTCTTTGTTAAGTGCAGTGGTGGACAGTAACAAAGTAGTTGTAATTTGTTACTGTACTTTAGTACATTAGTAGTTTTATTTTTAGCAACTTTTACTTTTACTTTACTTTTTTACCTTTGATTCACTTACCTTTATTACTCACCTTTGCCTACTCACCTGTCTCCTGAGAGAGCGGAGATATCACCACCATTGAGCACCCCAGCACCTACAGATATTATTGCAGTGACTAGCCACCCGAACAATGGCTAGAGGGCCATGTTTCATTGCTCGGCTCGTGCCTTGCAAGAAGGCGTAAACCAATAAAAGCACAATATGGGGTTCCATCAGCGCCAAAATCCTGAGAGCAGTCCCGAATTTCCGTGGTAATCAGACCACGATATGATGGACCGGAACCGGATTTATGGGCCGATATGCCCGAGCTGATCCCCGCCAATCCCATTCCGCCAATCCCAAATCCAGTTCATAGTTTACGGCCGGGAGAGCCATTATTGAGTCCAGTTCATAGTTTGCGGCCAGGAGAGCCATTATTGAGTCCAGTTCATAGTTTACGGCCGGGAGAGCCGGTTTTGTATCCAGTTCCAGACCCTAGATCACGGCCAATAGTGCCTGCCAGTTCCAGCCCCCAGATCACAGCCAGTAGTGCCAGTTCCAGTCCCTAGAGAATCCAGTCCGATGTTTATTGATGTGCTGGAGATGTGGCAAGGAGAGTCTGCTGCACTGCAAGAGTTGAGTGACATTTTATGGAGCCCACTAATGTGTCGATGCCACTAGAAAGAAAAGGACGTAACACAAAACACACACCCATACACCGAGAGCCTTCCTGCACTGAACCTTTATAACAGAGCATCTCACTAGGTGTTTTGAATTAACAGAGTCTAATCGTGCAAACTCTTTCTGATGTTGAGACACAAAGAGCGTGTGCTCAAACCCTCCAGAGTCTGCTGTGCTGCAAGAGCGCCCTCCAGAGTCTGCTGCACTGCAGCGCCCTCAGGAGCCAAAGCCTGAGTTCATGCTGCCAGTGCCACAGCCACAGCCTGAGTTCACGCTGCCAGAGCCAGTGCCACAGCCCGGATTCACGCTGCCAGAGTCACAGTCAGAGCTAACGCTACCAGAACCAGAGCCAGTCACACTATCTAAGCCAGAGCCAGAACCAGTCGCGCTTTTTGAGCCAGAGCCACAGCCAGAGTTTGCGCCACCAGTGCCAGAACAAGTTACGCTGTCCGAGCCAGAGCCAGAGCCACAGCCGGAGTTCATGCTGTCGGAGCCAGAACCACAGGCGGAGTACACGCTGCCAGAGCCAGAGCTAGAACCACAGGCAAAGGTTACGCTACAAGCACCACAGCCCAAGTATACCAAGTTCACACTACAAGCACCACAACCCAAGTATACCAAGTTCACACTACAAGCGCCACAGCTCAAGTATGCCAATTTCACGCTGCAAAGAGCCACAGGCCGAGTTCACGCTGCAAGAGCCACAGCCACAGTCCACATTGCCAATGCCTTGGGGAGGGCTATAGGGTCCCTCAGCTGCCGAGGGCTGCCCATGAGTCACCACAGCCGAGGGCTGCCCATGAATCACTATCACCTAAGGCCCCTGATCCGCCATGGTCTACCAAGGTCCCTGATCCGCCATGGTCTACCAAGGTCCCTGATCCGGCATGGTCTACCAAGGTCCCTGATCTGCCATGGTCTACCAAGGTCCCTGATCCTTGGCATCCAAAGTCCCCTGATCCGTCATCGTCTCTCAAGTCCCCTGATCCGTCATGTTCTTTCAAGTCCCCTGATCCGTCATGTTCTTTCAAGTCCCCTGATCCGTCATGTTCTGTCAAGTCCTCTGATCCATGGCCTTCCAAGGTCCCTGATCTGTCATGGTCTACCAAGATCCCTGATCCTTGGCCTCCCAAGTCCCCTGATCCGTCATGGTCTCTCAAGTCCCCTGATCCGTCATGTTCTCTCAAGTCCCCTTATCTCTCTTTGATTCACTTACCTTTATTACTCACCTTTGCCTACTCACCTGTCTCCTCAGAGAGCGAAGATATCACCATCATTGAGCACCCCAGCACCTACGGATATTATTGCAGTGGCTGTTTTGTGTTAGCAATCTGGGGATCGCTTGGATTTATATGGACTGTAAAGAGAGCGAGCAGGAGACTGCGAAATCTAATGTGGATCAATGAGATCTGGAGATCGCTCTCCCTCCTTACGTTATCGTTTTTGTTTGCCCTGCAAAACCTTTTATTAAAACTTCTTTACTTCTCACATCCAGTTGTCTTGACTCATCCATAGCTGAGCGTTACAATGTCTGTGTTTATATTGTTTATCAACGGTATACCATATGTATACGGTATAACATATGAGGGAAAAAAGAAAGGATTTAATATTCAGGTAACTACAGTAATTAACAGTTGTGTGTACAGTGGTGAAGTAATGCCCTCTGGGGGCATTTGGTCAGGAGTGTTTACAACACAGACAAGGTTTGAGAAAAATATATATATGTATTTTCCTTCAAATATTTATCCAAACGTATTCTCATGTCATACATAACATTCTGTGATTTTCTGCAAAACAATAGCCTATAAGCTTTAAAACACTTTTTTCTTACTGATGAAAATTAAAGTCTTAAATCTGTTTTCTCTCGGGTCCATTGCAGTGTAAGCTTTACATTAAACATTACTGCATCATGCTTGTCAAAAATCTTAGGTATTTTGAGTAGTAAGATTATGAAAAAAAAATGTGCTATATAAAATTAAGTAGACCGTAAAAAAATTGCAGTACTTTTTTACTTAAGTACATTTTAAAAAAGTACTTTTGTACTTTCACTCAAGTAAAATTGAAAAAGTAGTAATTTTACTATGGTAATGTTTATAGTATGGATCTGTACTTTTACTCAAGTTCTTGATTTGTGTACATTCGACCACCTCTGCTTAAGTGCCAAGCCTTACACACACTTATGACCCAGACTTGCCCACCGATCTGCTTCAGTTTCATCAAACTTTAATGTACAGCTGTACAGACACGGTCAAGACAAGTGGTTTCGTGTTACGACATTGTTAACTGAACTTCAGCAGTAAATGGCTTCCTTAAAATGTCCAGAGATTTTGATTTTGTCTGCTGTGTAATTTAGTCTGGTGGGCTGTATGTGAACCTTTTTTACAGTGAGGGACACTGGAGGTCTTTAGGGTCTGTCACTGATATCTTTTGCCTAGAATATGAGGTTTAGACACCTGTAGACCTGCCATTTAATCAGGCTAATGCTCATTTATGGAAACAAGGGCCATGTTACTACTAAGAAGTTATTCTTTTATAGCTAAGGAGACTAAATTGAGTTTTCTGTTAAGGTTAAATGAGTGTTGACAAGTTAAAATGAGACAGTTATCTTTATATGCTAATAGACTGGCACACAAGGCTGCCACAGTGCATCAGCAGTTTTTTAAGAGCTGTGAGGGGTGTAGAATTACTCAAGCCATCTGTGTTCCTCACCCTCTCCAAGAATGAGATAAGAGCTCAGTGGATAGCTGCTTAGAGACCTAAAGAGCAAGAGATGTTAAGCACAAGGGAGGTGTATCCTACTGTCTATTAGGCCATTAAATTGGTTCTGTTTGACTACAGCTATACAGTTCTTACTCTGTTATCTTTTGTGGTTTTATGTTTTTGGTATCTTTTGCTCAAGATTCTTGTTGTCTTGCTAGCTGTCACATTCCCCACACACTTTTAAATATAATTATTCATAATTGTTCAAGTCAAGTCACTTTTATTTATATAGCACTTTTAACAATACAAATTGTAGCAAAGCACTGAACATCATCAAATAGAGAACAGAGCGATGGTAATGTATAATGACCAGATTAAACTTTATAAAATGTACAGATGGTCTCTGTAGTCAAAACGATGATAATCACTAGAAATCAGGTGTCCCCGACTAAGCAAGCCAGAGGCGACAGCGGCAAGGATCCAAAACCCCATCCATGAGAGAATGGGGGAAAAAACTTAGGGAGAACCAGACTCAGTTGGGTCCAGTTCTCCTCTGGCCGGATGCCCAGCACTTAATTTCCAGTTCAATATTTAACACGTTAGATTGTGTAAGGACTTATAGTGTGTGTGCATCTGGATCCAGCGAACTGTCCACGGAGCTCATCTAGGTGTTCTGGTCTCCGATGATCATCTCAACATCATTGAGAATGCAGAAGACGTGGAGGTCTATATTGTGATAAGAGCTTGCTCAAGGATACTGAGGAGCTAAGTCATTCAGGGCTTTATAAGTAATTAACAAGATTTTAAAATACAATGTTTGACAGGGAGCCAGTGCAGTGTTGACAGAACCGGGCTGATATGCTCATATTTCCTGGTTCTAGTAAGGACTCCAGCTGCTGCATTTTGAGCCAACTGTAGTCTATTTATCAAGCGTGCAGAACAACCACCCAATAAAGTGTGTTGTTTTTTGTGTTTTTCCAATAGCACTAATAATGAGGTACAACCACTAATACTAACCAACTAATGAAAATGAGGAGTTAATAATAGACAAAAAAAGGACTTCTGGAAGCAGCTCTTTTAATAATTTTGATGGAATAGGGTCTAACACACATGTTGTTGGCTTAGATGACATAACAAGTTCATACAGTTCTTCCTCTCCTATGGTAGAGAACGAGTGGAATTTTTCCTCAGGGAATCTACATTGCACCTGATTGGATACTGTAGCTGAAACTGTAGTTTCTATTTTATCTCTAATAGTATTAATCTTGGAAGTAAAATATTGCAAAATCATTACTGCTGTGGTCTTGCGGAAGGTCAGTGCCTGTCGATGCTTTATTCTTTTTGTTAATTCAGTCACTATATTGAATAGACACCAAGGGTTATGTTTGTTTTTCTTCTACTAGAGACAAAAAGTAATCAGATCTAGCCCTTTTTAATGATTTTCTGTAAGTTAGCATATTTTCCAACCAGGCTAAACGAAACACTTCATTTTCCAGGCTGCTCTCTTTAGGGTGCGAGTGTGCTCATTATACCACGGATTCAAACAGTTTTCTTTTACCTTTCTTAAGCGCAAAGGAGCAACTGTATCAAAAGTGCTAGAAAAGAGAGAGTGTATGGTTTCTGTTGCATCATCAAATTTTTCTGTGCTATTAGACGTGCTAAGGAATTGAGATAAATCAGGAATATTACTTACAAAGTCTTTTGTGGTAGAAGTGATAGTTCTACCATACTTGTAACAAGGTGTAGAATTTACAGGTTTATCTATATGGAGTTTGCACAAGACTAGTTAATGATCTGATATATCATCATTTTGCTGCAGGATTTCAACACCATTAACACCAATTCCATGTGACAGTACTAAATCTAGAGTATGATTTCGACAGTGAGTAGATCCTGATATGTGCTGTCTAACCCCAATAGAGTTCAGAATATCTAAGAAAGCAGATCCTAACGCATGGATATTAAAATCACCAATAATTAAGACTTTATCTGCAGCCAGTACTAACTCAGTTAGAAAATCAGCAAACTCTTTAATAAAGTCTGTGTGGAGCCCTGATGGCCTGTATACAGTAGCCAGTACAAACATCACAGGGGATTTATAACTATCACATGATTCTCTAGTTCTCTACTGTTACATGCAGCACCATAACTTCAAACTGATTATATTTAAAACCTGTCTGCAAGTGTGTTAAGAGCCAGAGCCAGAGGCTGCATCCTTGCAGAACTCATAGAAACTCATAGAACTTTATTATGTGCCAGGAAAGCCCTGATTTGGACAAAATCACTGTAGGTAAGTTGAATAAAAGGCAGAATAGTTTGGACTGATGAAGCATGAAGACCATTAACACGTTTTTGACGATATATGGTTTTATATTTATATTTGTTTATTAAAGAGGGTCATATGATGTTGCTAAAAAGAACATTATTTTGTGTATTTGGTGTAATGCAATGTGTTTATGTGGTTTAAGGTTTTAAAAACACATTATTTTCCTCATACTGCACATTATTGTTTCTCCTCTAAGCCCCGCTTTCCTGAAATGGGTCGATTTGTACAAAGTTTATCGTTCTAAAAAAGCAAGGTGTTCTCTGATTGGCCAGCTATGCAGTGTGTTGTCATCAATACCTCAAACGGAATGATGGAAATGTCACGCACCTTACCATAATGCGTTAAAAACAATGAAAGCCATTACAAATGACCCATTTGTTGCATCCAGTGGGGACATAATTACGGTTTATAATTAATTATTATTCTCTTTTTACAGATTGTGTAAAATACCTTTTTACCTTTTTTTTTTTTTTTTTAAGGCTGATATCGATATCTTGGAAAGCAGGGTGGACGATAGTCGATATTACGCTGATATAACTTCATTTATTTTAATTAATATTTCAGAAATGTAAAATAATTTAAAAATGGATTAAAATATTAGCATGTAATAGAAACATATAAGACAACGTATTAAAACAATAATAATAGTAATAATAAAAGTAAACACTGTAACCAACATCGCACTCAGTATCTGGATAGTTTGTGTGCTTTGGGAGTGATATTTTTCGAATAAATTCAAAGTAACTGTCACGTTTTATGTCTATTAAGTTCTGTTTAAAGTCCGTGTTTTCGTGTTCTTAGTTTAGTTTCGTTTTCATTGTGTTAGTTTCAGTTTATGTCTTCCTGTCTCCCTTCCTGTGTGCCCATATATGGTCTTTCCTGTGTTATGTGATTATTAGTTAATTCCCTTCCACCTGTGTTTCCCCAGCTGTGTCCTGTCTAGTGATTAGTGTTCAGCGTGTAAAACCCCTGTCCTTTTTAGTTTGAGTTTGTCAGTCAATGTAAGTGTTACGCGCATGTGTTTGGTGTCATTCTTGTTTTTGTGACAATCTTTGGACTCAAAATTAAAAGGAATTATATGTTTATGGAACTGAATCTTTGACTATTCGAGGACACCAGTGGTGGTTCTACATTGAATTACTCCCTGGGCGAGACCCCTCTTAGACCCTTTTATAATTTCAAATAACTTCAGAAAAACATGAATTTTGAATAAAAATGAAAGAAAGAAATCATCAAAAAGCTAAAAATAAAGTATTGGATAGGGTTAGGGAGGGCTTTATTTTCCTAATAAATGTGTTAACCATAGCATCTATTTAATAATGTGAATAAAAAAAACAAACAAAAAATTACACTCAATAAGTTGCATTGTGTTTTATAATGCACTTCAATACTGAGGTAATAATTCAATAATTGTCACTTGCAATAAGTGCTATAAATATCAAAAAATGCTATGTGCACTTGGCATAAATAACTTCTGGCAAAAAATATACAAGCACTTGTGTATCCTATATTGCGCGACCCTAAGTGTCAGTTTATACAGGTGCAATTCAACAGGAGATAGCTCTTTCTTTTTTCTCCTGTTATGTAATCACAGAGAAATATTGTCCAAATGCAGGGCAATATCAACAAGTGCCTCCCCTACACATCTCTCTCAATGACTGTTACAGTTACACTTTTTTTTATAACAGGGCTGCAAATGAACCAGACCCACCCAAACTAACTTGAGCATAAACATAACTAATACAAAAACCCAACTGTCTTGCTTAAATGACTTAAAGTAAACTTAAAGAAATACCCATAATGCACCCGGCTGCTAGCACTGACTGCCGGGTCATCACTGTATTATAAACTGATTCTCAAATATGGAAATGACTAGACTATTCATTATATTTCATGTTTTTTACCTGATTTTTATATTCTACTGCAAATATGTATTGGTGTTGTATTGTTGTTTAAGGATTAATTATTAATTAAAAAAACACCCACACACACAAACACACTGTTCCTAAAGCCATGCGACGCGGTGTGTGTTGAAAATGACCAATCACAAGAGCGGAGAGAACTGACATTTGACCCCCGTCTCTAAAGTCTCAAAAGTGTATTTGACGAGCGAGCATGATAGATAATAGAAAACTAATAGGTTACTTCCGTTACCCAGGTTCCATGAGATAAGGGAACAAGTACTGCGTCTGCTAAGAAACTATGGGAAAAACTCCTTTTCCCCCCTAACTGAAGCCTATGTAACACGCTGTGAAACTACACAGCCATTGGTTGTGCAGTGGTAATTTTTGAAACCAATCGGCTGGCAGCCGAGCAGCGGCAACCAATGGCGAAGCTGCCGAAGCTAGCCTGAGGGGGATGGGGCCGTCTATTTATAGCAGCTGAACCGCTACAGGACTTCAGGTTACTTCAACTAGAGCGACGGGCACTTACGGTGCGGCATGGAATGCAGTACTCGTTCCTGTGTCTCAGGGAACCTGGATTACGAAAGTAACCTATTTGTTCCCTTTCGACACTTTGCTCATACTGCGTGTGCTAAGACGCTATGGGAACTCTATCAACACGCCGGCTGTAGGCGAAGAAAGAGAACCAATGACAGCGAGCCCAGGCAAAAGCCGGGGCGTATGGTCACATAAGCATGCAGAGAACAATGCCCCACATAATGTATTCATACCGTCCTTAGCATTAAGGCATGTAAGCCTGAGCTCGCGGATTGGGCATGTGACGGCCAAGCACAGTGAGAGGCTTTACCGGAAAAAAGCTTGTAAGCCTAAGCTTGCGGTTAGGGTGGCTGGCGACCAAACACAGTGATCAAGTATTTACATAGAGAAGAGCTCTCACCCAGAGTGCATCAGTGGTCTGGAGGGGATCAAGTATACTTTAACAGCCTTAGAGGCCCCTAGCTGAAAGAGTGTTTACTCCTATGGGGCAGTCCTGGTCCATAGAGGAGTAAGCTAGCAAATCCAGGCAGTCAGGCCTAACAGACAGTGTTTGCAGAGCGCCTATTTGCTTGACTAATGCCAAGCCAGCAGCAGAACAGTTTTTAGTGTCAGTGCTCTCACGGTAGCTGTTTGCAGGGTTTCAAAGGGCACGCCTCTGAGGGCTTCTAGCACGGTGGCAGGTCCCACGTGGGGATGGAGTGAGGGCGAAAGGGCCTGAGCCGTCTAGCTTTTCTTGGAAAACGGATAATAAGAATATCCTTGCCCACAGTCTGGCCTGCTATAAGGTCATGGTGGGGTGATATTCGGCCGTTAAGCCTTTGTGCAGCTGCACCACCCCTTTATGTAGGTGTCTGTCGCTATCACTTTCCTTCTGCACACAGTATGGAGGGGAACATCTCTCTGCAGCCACTGGGTGCCTTTACATAATCCGTCCAGTCTGAGCTGAAAGTGTCTGTTATGCCATGTTCGCGGCGGCACCCGTGTCTTCAACCAATTGCAGTGGTCGTATTTGTAAGAGGCCAAGGCCATAAGACTCATCTTCTATGAAAGACTTGGGGGACAAAGCGTTGCGATCCTGAAGGAGGCTCAACACGCTATGGTTGCGGCACGCTCTGTGAGATCGACGCTCTGATCTGCAATGAGTGTATTACAGCATCAGCATGCTCTTTGCAAATTTCACCCTGAGTCCGAAATGGTCTAAAAGGCAGAGGAGAATGCCCTGTGCCTCTCTGCCTCCTCTCACAAGCTGGCTAGAACGAGCCAGTCATCGAGATAATTTAGAACACAGATTCCCATCTGTCTAAGAGGGGAAAGCACTGCTTCCGTACACTTTGTTAAAGCTTTTGGGGGCAGGGAGAGACCAAAATGTGTTGCACCTTTAAGAGCAGTGCTTTCACTTCAGTCCGCAGGACATGAGTGGTGCGGCTTGTAACTGAAGTGGTTACCACGCCGATGAATGATGGCAGCCACCCTGCAAACTGAAGGGTGTAACCATCTCTTTATTATCCCAAAAACCCTATTTGAAACCCCAGGAATGGCTTGCCAGGCACTCTGCTGAAGGGAAGGGTTTATTATTTGGAGCGATTTGTCACTGTTTAGGGACATATGGCTCGTGTATATGCTTTTGAGAGGAACTGTTCTTTTGTGAGTTTGTGTGTGCACTGTTAACAGGAGGGATGGATTATCTCAGCAAAGCAGAAGTGCTCACTATCACACATTTAGACTGATTTGTGAACAATGTTTGAGAGAAATGGTAATATTGTGTATCTGGAATGAATTTTAGATCTTTAAGTTCATCTCACAAAAAATCGGAGCAGAAACAAAGGTGTTGCATTTATATTTTTGTTGAGTGTATATATTGTTAGCTGCTGATATTGATAACAAAGTTATAAGTATAACCAAGCATAAAAAGAAGATTAAGTTTTTCAGGTGAGAATGTAGTTGTTTAAATCTCAAATCTGTGGTTTATTTATAAATATATCACCTATTTGAAAATTTGATTCCATAGCTCCAGGTGATCACCGGTGCTCAGTGCTTATGTATCCAATTAGAACAGCCTTAAGCTTGGCTAGTCCTCATGACATTTGCTGCTGGCTTTGACATCTCTGTGATTAAACATGAGATACAATTCATATTATTTGTTCCTGGATATATAGTTTTAGCTAAGCACAAAATCTATATAACTTTCTATTTGTTTAGAACTTTACGTAGTACAGTGTTGGCTTTGTTTGCCTTTGTCTTTATTTCCTCTTAAGCCTCTTGTACTTTTAAAATGGAAATTATTGTTCTTTAAACTGGAAAAAAAAAAAGAAGCAGTGTTGTACTTATTGTTGCTTTATCATCGACCGCTACTTTCCCACATACACCACACCTTTCAAGTAAGGTTACTAATGGCAGTGAAAACACAAGCTGGATCAGGCTGTTCCGTACCAAATTGCACTGTACTGTGCTGGCCTGTACTGCTCAGTGGAAATCAGCAATTAAAACATTATGCATTTTGAATAACCCATTGTATTATGTTGCATTTAAGAGTTAAAAATGAACTTCAGTGGCGATTTCTTTAAGACTGCAAGGGAAGCTCAGCTTCCACTGTAACGTCACAAAATTAAAGGTCAAATTATGTACTATTGTATTAACATTTTATTGACAAAAAATGTGTTAGAAAACATTCATCTCAAAGAGGAGTTCGTTCAGAATCAGTTAGATATACCAGGTCGGCTGACTTGATTTTCTTCTCCTACATTCCCGTAGCATCACAGTGCATTTCCCCATTGAAGCCCAGCGTCCATTGACTTCAATGCGGCTGCTTTGAACGTTTTTTTTTCAGTACTTTGAAACTAGACGGTCATTGGATAAACGCTGCCATTATATCCCGCCCACGGATGCTCAGTGTCTCTGGGGGTGAATGAGGAGCAAATGAGAAATGGGCTGGTCTGGACTCCAAGCTTCTGTGTGATGATTGGAGGGTCTGTCGAAAGATTGCATCTCCTTTTGACTGACAGCTATTTTGTACTGAAGCTATTCGCGTTCCGTCCCATCGCGGATTTCTCAAGTTTAGTTGAAATAAAAACTGCTGCAACCTATTTCTTTATATTTGCTTGGCGAAATTGCTTGATTTTCATCATACATTTCACACAAATATACACAATTTATGATGTAGGCCAAAAATGAGCTTCCCCTGTTTGACAGACCAGTAGCCGCCACTGATGAACTAAAAAATCCTGGCAGAAAATTACCAATACAAAGATCTTTTTAGTTTTGTACAGATTTTTTTTCTTACACTATGGCAACACACAAACAAAACTCTCTTAAAACTCTCGCAATATTCTGGCAATGAACCAAAACAGCCAAGATTTTTGCACCACTCATATTTTCACTTTATATCAAACATGAAAATATGTTGAATATGAAAAAACTTTATCATTTCCTTCTGTGTACTTCTCTCGGTCTCTCTCTCTCCATCCCTGTGTCCTCTCTGTTTTTGTTACCCATGATAAGATGTCTGTGTGATTAGGAGTGAAAGGTGATTCTGTCCTGGCCAGTACTGAATGCTCAGACAACACAAAACGCCAGAGCAAGCGGGACGGAACGGAGAAGAGGGGTGGGGTGGGAGGTAAATAATTGATGAGCGGCACTTTCGTTTTTTAATCTGTAAGTGAGAAGCCCAGACACACTATCTGTACCCCATTAAGATAACAAGATGAAAGATAATGATCCTAGTTAAGGCACAGTTTATATTGAGAGAGCTCCTCAGGTACAGCACTCTGTTTTTGTTAGACGCTTTTGTTAAGGATGGATAAACCATGTGAAGTGAACCAGCACTTATCTCCATATTACTACAGAGAGCTGGACAGTCATCAAAGATCCTCTCAACACACCGACAGATCTGGCATTATCTTGTCCATTAATCTGTACCGTTTACATGCAACCTTTTGTAAGTCATCTGAGAACAGAAAAGTCTACAGAAGGAACCTAAGCTAGGTGAGCAGCCAGTTATCAAAGAAGCAGGACACACAGTTTAACATAATCTGACATCTTCTGTAGCCTTGAAGTTAGATTTTTGTTTTACAGTACATATGTTTTTCATTAAATTCAATTTGGACTTAAAACATTTCTGAGTGTCATAGATTTAGCATCACAAAAATACTGTCACAAAATAAAACATTAATTCCAGGAGTTTAATCTATATTGAAATATTTAAAATTATCTTGATTTTAGAGGCCAATAAATGTCAAATAATAAATGCACAACACCTATGCCTTAGCTCCAATCACACAAGTTGACCAAGCAAACATTGTCCCGCAACCACAGGGGAGCAGTAAAAGACCATATTTACAAGACATTGTTCTAGCTCCCTTTTTTTCACAAGTTTGCACTGGGGAAAGCTGTTCATTTTCCTATGCAGAAAAAAGAACAGTGTGGAGGCCTGCTTGAGAAGGGAGAAGCACACCATAAGTGGAAAATATATAATTTGAAATTACTGTTAGGGAATGAGCAACTATAAAGCAATTAATTCAAGGACAACAGCTCATCTGAAAAGGGGAATAACATGAGTAGTAAGCTGGTAGCAAAGACATGGAGAATTCACATTAAAGTGTTTATGTTTTCACTTCCCCATGTGCTCTGTATCCGTCTGACCTAGTTCCTGTCTATTGTTGATTTTGTTCAGGTGTGTCTTGTTTAATTAGCGTCATTGTCTGCCATATTTAAGGTAGGTTGTGTTCAGTGTCAGATTGCCCGGTCATTAATGTTGTTTGATGTCTGTTGGTGTGGATACCCTGCTTGCCTGGTTGCACTGGTTCCTCCGTGTGTCAAGTCAAGTCAAGTCACTTTTATTTATATAGCGCTTTTAACAATACAGATTGTAGCAAAGCACTGAACATTATCAAATAGAGCAACAGAGTACTGGGAATGCATAATGATGAGAATTAAACTTTATTTATCAAATGCAGAGACGGTCTCTATAGTCAAGACGACTAAGCAAGCCAGAGGTGACAGTGGCAAGGAACCAAAACCCCATCCATGAGAGAATAGGGAAAAAAAACCTTGGGAGAACCAGGCTTAGCTGGGTCCAGTTCTCCTCTGGCCGGACTCCCAGCACCTAATTTCCAGTTCAATTTTAAACACGTTGGATTGTGTAAAGACCTGTAGTGTGCGTGTGCATCTGGATCTGGCACTCTGTCCACGTAGCTCATCTAGGTGTACCGATGAAGATCATCTCTTTGTGCTGGTTTCACCATCTGATCTGGATACGGACTGAGGAACAGAATTAGAGAGAGACTAATATTATTTGGTAAATTGTTCCAGAGTTTGGGTGCTAAATAGGAAAAAGATCTGCCACCTGCAGTAGATTTTGATATTCTAGGTATTATAAAATGGCCAGAGTTTTAAGAATGCAGAAGACGTGGAGGACTATAATGTGATAAGAAGTCGCTCAAGTACTGAGGAGCTAAGCCATTCAGGGCTTTATAAGTAATTAACAAAATGTTAAAATCTATACAATGTTTGATAGGGAGCCAGTGCAGTGTTGACAGAACCGGGCTAATATGCTCATACTTCCTGGTTCTAGTAAGGACTTTAGCTGCTGCATTTTGAACCAGCTGTAGTCTATTTATCAAGCGTGCAAAACAACCACCCAATAAAGCATTACAATAATCTAATCTTGAGGTCATAAACAGATGAATTAACATTTCTGCATTTGAGGTTGAAAGCATGGGACAATGCTGAAGCGGTCTCATATGGAGCAGCCCCAATGGGATTACCGCTGAAGCCGCTGCCATATGCCCCAGGAGCCTCTGAAACTGTTTCAGTGGGACCACATTCCTGTTCTTGAACGTGTTCAAGCAGGCCAGCAGAGACTGAGCACGTTCCTCTGTGAGGCGTGCTGTCTGAGAGACCGAGTCCAATTCCATCCCGAGAAAAGAGATCCTTTGCACCGGACAGAGTTTACTCTTTTCCCAGTTGACCCGAAGACCCAACAGGCTGAGGTGTCGTAACACCAAGTCCCTGTGTTCGCACAACGCAGCTCTGGACTATGCTAATATTAGCCAGTCATCGAGGTAGTTGAGAATACGAACCCCTTTCTCCTTCAGAGGGGTCAGGGCTGCCTCTGCCACTTTTGTGAACGATAGGGAAAGCCCAAAGGACAGAATGCGGTACTGATATGCCTCTCCTTCGACCGCGAACCTCAGGAAGGGCCTGTGTCGCAGAAGGATTGAGACATGAAAGTACGCATCCTTCAGGTCGATTGCTGCAAACCAATCCTGGGGACGGATGCATTCGAAAATGCGTTTCGGCGTCAACATCTTGAACGGAAGCCTCTGAAGAGCTTGATTCAAGACTCGCAGATGCAGGATCGGTCGTAACCCACCACCTTTCTCGGGCTGTAAAACCTCATATCAAATCCTCATATCAGTTGGAGCGGCACAGCGTAGTGGCACAAAGCTCTGAAAGAACTTCTGAGTCATGGCCACCCTTGTGCAAAGCCTTCAGTGGACTTGGATGGACTTGCAGCAACGCCATGGCGTGTACGGATGAAGCAGCATCTCCGCAGGCTTTGTAAGCATCATCGATCAGAGCCGCCGAATGTTTACAGGCCCGAGAGGGGAGTGACGGGTTACCCTGCCAGGAAGTAGAAGCCTGCGGACACAGTTGCATTGCAACAGACATCTCCACCTGGGGGACCCCCGTGTAAGCATAGCAACTAGCTCAGGATCAGTAATGGAACGGTTGAGCACCCATTGGACACCACTCCAGAACCGGACACCTCATCTCCTGAGCCGTACTCTCATTCCGATGCTGTGACAGACATCTGGTCGTCAGGGGGAGCCCCAAAGGAAACATCCGGCACCGTTTCTGGTTGACTGGGCTGCCCAGATGGAAACTCCATCAGTGTCAGGCTTGCCCTGTCTCCCCCGGAACCGGAAGCTCCACGGACGCTGCCAGCGTGAGCACCAGAACGCGGAAGAGGAATAGGGACTTCCGGCCATGTAATTAAGCCTTGTCCGCAACTCCGAGATGGTCATCTTCCCACAGGAGGAACATGAACCATCTACGAACGCCACTCTAGCCCAGGCATGTTAGACAGTTTCGTGACTGTCCGCCATTGTACTGGCGTACAATGTTGCTGTTGAGGGATTACTGCTGATATAAATATTATTACTAGTAATAACCTTTTTAAAAATCTATACACATAAAACACACAAACATGCACATGCAGTGCTTATTAAATGTTTAAACTGTAGAGATATAATAATTTTACTTCTGTATAATCAGCATTTTATCTAATTTGAAATATAAACCTAATATAATCTGTTACTTAATATATTTTCTTTAAAAACAAGGTTTTTTTTTGAATATCATAAATATAATAATCCATAATTATGTGAATATCCATATTAGATCATTTTTAGTGAACTAAAAGCCCTCCAGAAAAGAAGGGAAAAGTCCTGTAACTTACTTTAAAACAAAACATGTTCCCTAAAATGGTGGACAGATCTACAGACTCCCTTTTAACACCCTTACCCAGTTAGCTAGCAGTTAATGAGCACCACTACTTGTTCATAAAAGGACAGGTTATGTTTGTCGCGCTGTTGCACAAACAGCACGCTCATTTATTTCAATTAATTTGTTGTTCTAGACTATTGTGTGTGCTGTACACCCTACTTACTGTTTGGCTGCAGTCTGCACCTTCCAATTAATTTGCCTGCTTCTCCTCCAGCTCCGCAGCACCCAGCCTGCAGAAAATGTGCGTGCACTTTGCGAGCTTGTACCGGGCTCATAACGAGCATGCTCTGCCCTCAAGGGCAAGCATTGGTTAATGGCATTCATTTGACTGATGCGAGCCAGATCCTTTTATTTAGCAAAATTGAGATTAATAGTTACATTTTATCAAATAAATATATTTGTTTGAAAGGGAAGCTGTGCGCAAACAGGAATATATATTATTTAAAAAAAAAAAAAAAAAAAAGCATGTCTATGATGTCTATGTGTGCACGTGCCTGATCATCAGAGTGAGTAATCTTTAAGCGGTATTCTCCACAGTTTAATATATTACCCATCGCGCTTTCTACCCTTATGAACGTGCAAGGCCCCATCAGTAAGGCAATGCATGTAAATATGTTCTTCAACAACTTTAACTACTGAAAAGTAGTCAACAACTAATAAGACTTTAGAATCATTTAGAATGAACATTTAGGTCTTTTTATCCATATAGTTACAGTTAGTGGAGTCCAAAAGTTTTAATATCCAATGTGGAGTAAAGTAGCATAAAAGCAGTCAACTGGTTTAACTTGTATGTTCTGAAGTGATACAATGACCTGTTGGATCTGTTCACTTTACTAGAACCTACTACTATTTTGCCTTGCATTCAAAATAAGTACATACTGTATTTTGGCCTACTCTTACGCATTAATGTTCTCTAAAATGGTGGAAGACTTAAGTCATAGGAGAAGAATGGTTTTGTATATGATTTTATTTTAGTTTTCTTAAAAATATTCTTCTATCGTCGCAAAACTTAAGTTGATCCACTGATGTCACATGGACTTTTTACCTGTGTTTTTACCATGTTTCTGGAACTGGGATCATTTCAGTTTTATTGCTGTCAGTGGAGGGTCAGAGGGTTCTCTGTTATCATCAAAAATATCTTAATTTGTGTTCTGAAGATGAGCAAAGGTCTTATGGGTTTAGAACGACATGGGGTGGCGACGCCGGATCCTGATGCACACACACTATACGTCCTTACACAATCCTACGTGTTTAAATTGAACTGGAAATTAGGTGCT
>JAUYWG010000056.1:492437-507861 GCA_034779775.1 Enteromius afrohamiltoni | reverse complement strand
CCATTCTTAGTATAAATAAACCCTTTTCCTTCACTTCCACATCTAGTCTTTTGCGCATCCCTCCCCCTCCCCTTCTCGTCCACCTATCCTGCTCGCGCCTTCCTAGGGAGGGCAGACGGGGAACGAGCCGGACGCCGAGCGCCGGCCCTCGCTAGGGTTCAAACCACTAGGGCTCGGAGTCTAACGTTTCCCCGGCTCGCCCCCCGGACAGCACGCCAAATTTGCTTTATATGATTATTAAGGAAGGGCGAACTCGTGAAATATATATATATATATATATAAATAATAAATGTTTTTAGCAAAAAAAAAGTTTTCAGAACAAATTTTTTAATGCAGAATGCAAGAACAGAAGCGTTAAAATATCAATTTGGCTCGGAGCGAACCGAATTTTTCATTTTTAAGCCCTGATTGTGGGTATTCCATGTTCCATTTGTTTATATATATATTTATTTCATTAATTTCTTTAAAAATTAAATGATATATATATATATATATATATATATATATATATATACAAATAATAAGTATTGAAGGAATAAAGTTAAACATTATGTATAATGATGTTAAACATTATTATAAATATTATAAACATAGTCTAAACTAAACTAATCTTATTTATTTTGTATATTTTAGTGCATTATTTAATTTCTTTTTTTTTTGTTGTGGTATTGGTTTTAATGCATGGACTTTAAGGCATGATCTGACACACAAAGCTGTATCTATCATCAGTGTTTTCTCACATACCTTCTCTTGGGCTTTGTTCCAGGCTGCAACGGGGTCAGATTCATATCCTCTTTGCACCAGCATTCGGATCAAATCTCTTTTTGACTTGTTCTCTGGTAAAAAAAATAACCCATATCATATCAGGGGCTTCTGCCAGGCGTCTCCAGTCTTGTGCATTGAAGGAGGGGAAAACCACTAAATTTGTGTTAATTGTTATTGTGCCATTAAATGCAGTTCTAAGAGTATTTCAGGTGAAAATGTAGTTGTTTAAAACACAAGTCTGCAGTTTATTAATAAAGAGAGCACCTATTTAAAAGTTTAATTTACCGATTTCTGAGCCATGCGATCAGCGGGTGATCAGTGCTCATGTAGCTACTGAGAGTGGATAATTTGGTTTGGGTATATCTAATAGGCAAACTTAGTTTTTTTAAAAAAAAACTTTATTTATTTCCTTTTTAATCCTGTTTCTATTAAACTACTAAGATGTATCGTACAGCTCCTGGTATCCACATATATTGACAATGATTTTGTCCTCCATTGTTTCGGAATTGTGACTCCGCTTTCTATGTAGTAATCATGTCAATAATAGAGCGATCTCCTGATTGGTTAATGCAGCATGAATGTTTGCCAAAGTTCAGATTTTTTAAACTTGAGCGATTCGCGCAAATCATTATGTCCCATGTACATTAGCAGCGACCTGTCATATTATGTTGCCAGAGGCTGGCAATGAGGTCGCTAGTGGGCGTTCTCATTACTGCTTAGTAACGTCATTGTAGGCTATTGTTGTCACGGAGCGGTCCTCTGTGGCTCCGTCCGACTGCCATCAGCGGGAACCTTCCCCGGAATATTAGTTCCTACCCGGACCGTGAAGTTTTGTTTTGGCATCTCTGAGCGTTTTTCTTGCGGATTTCTGGTGGATTATCTGGACTTTACCTGGACTGTTTTCTCGACTTTGATTATTGCCTGTTGCCCCGATCTACTGCCTGATTACCGGTACTGTTTTGCTCTGTCTATATTGCTCTATCTGCCTGTTCCGACCCCAGCCTGTTTTACCACGATTGTACAATAAACAGCTTGCATATGGATCAACCGTCATCTGAGTCTATGTCACAGAAAACTTCGCCAGACTCTGATCCAGCGGCTGTATATCAAGTGGTCCGCGAAGTTACACGCCAAGGCCAACAGCTGAATTCCCATCAACAACAGTTGGAAAAACTGACGCGACTCACGGAGGAGATGGGGCAAATGTTACTCACGCTGAACTTCTCCGTCCAGACGCTGAGTGCCGCCGTCTCCGCTTCGCCCAGGTCCCCACTAACGCTCCAGCCGCGGCCGCCACACCACCAGCTCCAGCCACGCATCACGCCTATCTCTGCCTGAAAACTACGACGGCGCCCGGGGAAGTGCAAGGGGTTTCTGATGCAGTGCAGTATCTACATCTCACGCCAACCCAGTAATTTCCTTGACTACCATCCAAAGCCCTCCAGCCTCTCACCCGGGGATGAGGATATCCAGAGCCTCTCCGAGGAGTATATGGACTCTAAGGAGGCCTTCAACAAGGAGCGAGCTGAGTTTTACAGCCGTTACTTTGTTTTGCCAAAGACGGATGGGGGGTGAGGCCCATATTAGATCTCAGGCAGCTCTTGGGGCTGAGACTGAATACCAAGAAAGGCATGCTTTCTCCAGTTCTACCAGCACTATCTTGGTGTAATATGGGACGCAGTCTCGATGCGGGCATGTATATCCCATGCTCGATTCGAGGCAGTTCTCCAGTCGGTCAAGAGGGTCCAAGCAGGCCTCTCACTGACAGTAAAATTCTTCCAGAGATTGGTGGGGTTGCTGGCAGCGGCATTGAGTGTGATTCTGCATGGTCGGGAAACCCCTTACGTATGATCAAAGTCTCCCGACGGTGTGTGCAAGCTTTGGCAGTCTGGAGGAGTCTTCGCTTCCTAGAAATGGGACCAGTGCTGGGAGCACAGTGTCGTCGGGTCATCCTAACAACAGTCGCAGAGTAGGGGACAATTCTAGATGGTTGCCCAGCTCACAGCCGGTGGTCCGGCCAGCATCTCCTCTGGCATATAAATCGTCTAGAATTGTTTGCAGTGTTTCGTGCGTCACTTTCTCTCGGACCTGAGAGGTCGACATGTGTTGGTCAGATCAGACAGCATGGCAACGGTTTCCTACATCAACCATCAAGGGGGTCTGCGGTCGCACTCCCTAAACAAACTGGCACACCAGATCTGGATCTGGTCTCAGGACAAACTTCTCTCTTTGAAGGCGATTTATGTTCCGGGACACCTCAACATAGGGGCTCTCCTTGGGAGACTAAGAGACTTCTCCCACAATGAGAAAATAAATATATTTCTGATGTCCAGAATAAGATTCAAAACAAATTAGTGACGCTCTAAAGGGTTAATTACTTTAACTACTCAACTCATGTCGTTCCAAACCCTAAGACCTTCGTTCATCTTCTGAACACAAATATTTTTATGATATCAGAGAGCTAGCTGACCCTCCTTAGACAGCAACACAACTGAAGTGATCCCAGATCCAGAAAAGCAGTAAAACACACCAGTCCACCAGTCCAAAACAGTCCATGTGACATTGGCTCAACTTCAGTTTTGCAACGCTAGGAGAAGACTTTTTTTGCGTAAAGAAAACAAAAATAAAATTTTTGTAACATAACACAAATAAAAATGTTACTCTACTATGCTTCTCCCCCGATTTCCATTTTAGAGAGTATCACAACGTCAGCGTACTACCTTCCACTAGGAGTAAACAAGTGCAGATTACATTCAAGCACGTTTTCCCTGGGATGTATTAAGGCCGATTACATCAAGTACGTTAAAGCTTGCACATGCGTTGCATTGTGATGCTCTCTAAAATGGCGGAAGGTGGAAGACTTAAGTCAGTGGAGAAGAATGGTAGAGTTAAATTATGTTATTTTTGAACAAACCCTTAAAGGAAGTATCTATAGTGATAAATTGCAATTGTTGAGTCTCTGGGTCAGAAGGGTTAGGTGGGTTTTAAGAAAAATTATCCTAGCTCATCCAAAAACAAATTCCAGAATATTCAGTTATCAGACACAAATAAAACTTAAAATGGGACTGACTTCCATGGTAAAAATGAGTTTTTAAGCAGCAAACAATCAAGATGGGTTTGGGGAACACAGGGATAAAAAGTACCCCATGTGTGCAATAAAATATACATAAGTAATTAAATATATATAAGTATTTTTGATATTGAGGGACTATATTTCTGCTGGATGTCATGCACATCTTGTTTAGACATATGGCATCATGGATTCTATCAAATACCAACATATAAAAAAATCACAAAACAAGTGGCAAGGGGTGTTAATGACTGTTATAAGTCTTGTAATAGGCCATGGTTGGATCTTCCAGAACACTCTTAAGCTTATATCTGGGGAAGAATGCCTTATAATTGTGGCCAATATGAACTAGAGAAAGCATTTTTTTCACAATTTCAGTTATTTTACTTCAGATAATAGGTAACAGGCCACCTTTGCTCAGATTTATCAAGGGTGCCAATATTAGTGGAGGGCACTGTACATATTTCAGTAGAGGGTGCATGCCAAAAAAGTGAAAAACGTGACATGTGTGGATTAAAGAGTTTGCGCTTTCTCATTAATGCAAGGGGTGTTAAAGAATAGATTAAGCAATAAAAAAAAGAAAATTTGGCGACCTGTCTGGGAAGCGAGCCAGGAGAACGGTAGGCCCTGAACCCTAGTGACCTGAGCCCTAGCGAGGGTGGAGGTTCGGAGCCCAGCACACGCTCTCGATGCCCCCCGGAGGAGAGAATGGAGCTTAAAGGAGGAGAAGGGGGAGGAGGGTTGCATAAAGTGAGATGCGGAAGGGAGAAAAGCGAGGGGATTTATATTGGGAAGGTGGAACGTGATTGGGCGATCGTGATGAGGTGATGATTAGGGGATGAAGAACAGCTATGATTAATTCGGCCACCACTCTTCCCCAAACTATTGGCAAAACATTTGCTAAATATCTCACCGATTGATATTTTTCCTTCAATCTTCTCCAGCACAAATCGTGCCTGGTTGGAGAGTTTGGCTGCCTCAGCACCCAGACTACCCACCAGCCAGTCCTTCCTCAGTTTATAATAGTGCAAGCGCAGCTCAAAGAACTCCTTCAAGATATCCTGCACTGACTCATAGCGCTTCAGGCAACCCATGTGATCAAACAGCACCTACAGACCAGAGAAAAAAGGCAAAATAGTCATCACATTATTGGTTTGGCAACAAACCACAGCATGGATACATGGATGCCACACTATTAATAATCTAGCAATCTAAATGTTTTTCATTTTTTATAATTTTTTTAGTGCACAGCATTTTTAAATAATTTCTTGTCATGGCTTTGAAAACATGCAGCGATGTCAGTGACCATTTGATAAAGTAGATTAAAATAAAATGCAAATTATACAGCACTAAGCTGTCTGTGAATAGTGTCAACATTATTGTAATAAAATGTTGTTAAAGCTTTTGTTTAAACATACTGAGTACTCACAGAAAAAAATTGGTTTGTGTTGGTTTTATTAGCACATTTGGTTTGCTAACTTAAGCTTGCGTGCATTAAAACCAGCACTAGGAGTGCAATATCAAAAATGCAATGTACAAAAATTTAAATTAATCAGCTTCATGTTGTTCTAAAACTGTAAAATTACGGTTGAACTATTGTTCATCCCAAAGAGGCACAGAAAGACTTTTACACTGTGTCTACACCGAACATGAGCGTTGTCGAGCCATGCCGCAGCAGATAAAGTCTATCTACACTGGACATGACAAAAAGACAGTTGAAAGTCATGTGAAACTTGTGACAATATCATAAATATAATGCAGCACTATCTTTTGGGAATTTGATCTGCCACATCGTGGCGTGCCACATCCAGTATAGACTGGAGCAGAATAGGTTGTATTGTATTTTGTCGCTCGCTTCTGGTGTAGACACTGTGTTACATTAAATTTTTCCTCCTGATGAAATACCCTGCCTAACTCAATACGAGCAGCCCGAGTCCTTATCCATCTTCAAAAACATCGCTAAAAACATCGAAATCTCTTCTATTTTAATTTGATCCTCTTCCTCTTACTTAGCACTCTCTAATCTTATTCTATTCTTTAAAAAACTTGACCCTTTTAGACTTCACTAATTGCTTTACTAACTTCCTGTTTTCATTAAAAAAATAAATAAATAAACACTAGCTTCTCTATTCTTTTTGTATTGTATCCATTTGTTTTTTATTATACTATGAACAAAAAGCAAAAAAGGCCTCCAACACTATATATTTATTTTATATTTTATCTGTTTTCTTTTTATTTATTATATAATTTAAAAAAATACTTGCTATATGTACTTTGCTAGGTAAACTGCGATTTGTTATAGCACTTGCACGTCATTCCTCTTTTGTTGATTTTGATTGCTTGTTTTGGATAAAACAAAAGGTTCGTACCATTGAGTTGCAGGTGAGGGACGACTGCAGTTTAAAGACCTTATGGAGACCGGCTGCCTCTGCTTGTGCAAGTTTCTCCTCTGTCATGCGCACCACAAACTTCACTGTAGTATCGGTGTGGTATTCCTTATAGTCGCTGATTAGAGGAGGAGTTTTATCTGTTCCTTGGAGCATAGGCTCCAGAACTGACTCCTTATATGCCTGAAGGAGAAAAAAGATGGAATTTCTGGCATCCCCGGTGTTCGAGTAAAGAGATCCAGTTTTATAAAATCAAGATTCTACAAGTGCTTCTTACCTGAGTCCAGGTGCGAACAGGAAGTTCAGTAATCTCAATGGTATTTTTGTCCAGGACAGACACTTCACCGCTGACCAAATATTGGTTCTGTCCAAGCTCATGAATGGCACCTTTGAAGTTTTTATAGCTGGGCAGCTAGCAAAACATGAAGAGATGCAGAGAATGAGTGATTAAAACTTATTCTGAATTTGATGATACCTCCATCCAAGCAAAGATATGGTATCTGATGTTTATAGAGCATAACATACTATTTTTAAACAAATAGCAAAAAGCTGTGGACACAAATATCCAAAAATATAGTGGACAACATTAAAGTTTCTGCAGATATCATGGTTAAAAAATGTTCCTCTGTCACATGCCTAGTAGACATGCAGTGGTCAGGATTAGAGTAAGGATAAGGTCTTACCATGGGAAGAGGGTCCTGGTGGTTGAGCATACGGTTAATGTTGTTGACAATCTCTCGCGGGTCATAGTTGGGGATCTTGCAGGCCCAACCAGTTCCGATACCCTCAGCTCCGTTCACCAGTACCATGGGAATTATGGGTATGTACCACTCTGGCTCCACCTTCTGGTTGTCATCATACAGAAATTTCAGCAGGCTGGAGTCCACCGCAGGAAACAGCAGTTTGGCCAAGGGACTGTGAGAAAATAAAAATAAAAATCTTAAAATAAAGGCAGTTATACAGCAAAATATAGTCACTAGGATTAATATCAAACTATAAGAAGAATGAAATTAAACGGTATGTATTAAAAGCATTAGGGCCACCTCAACTAATCGATAAAATAAATTTGAACCTTACCTAAGCATAGTGAAGATGTAACGAGGACTGGCAGCATCTTTGCCACCATTGATACGGGTACCAAACTGGCCAAGAGGCTGAAGGATGTTTATATTGTTGCTGCCCACAAAGTTCTGAGCCAAATTCACGATAGTCATCATCAGGGCTTGCTGCAGAAAAGGTTTGATTTTTCATCAAAAATCATTCATTATGTTAATTTTTTTTTCAATAAATAAGTGTTATTATAACTTCAAATTTATAACTTATAAATGTATAACTTTATTTTCAAATCAATAAATCAAAATATGATTTCTTGTTAATCAGTGATTTAAGAAAACCATTGTAAATCGCTTCATCAGATAGGACCAAGAATAAATACAAGCAGCAAGGCAAACAAAGGTTTGCTACAAACTTCGCCGTGATGGTAAGCAGACATCTCAGCCACGGATCCAGCCAGTTGGGCCACCTTGACTTCCCTCTTATCATTCCTCTTCACACAGGTGAACAACACCTTCCTCTGACCCGGCTTCATACCTGCATACAGCAGATGAAAGCAGACGTTAAGTTCAGAAGCCCACTTAAACCACAGATAAGCAGTCAATCTGCATCAATATCACTTCAGTCATACATAATCAGGAAAGCAAACAAATCACGCAAGGTAAGAAGAGAAACTCAGTTTAACATGTTTCAACATATAAAAACGTAAGTGAAGATACACACCATCAACAAGTGATGGAATCGAACGCTCATTGTCAGAATTGGAGAAGAGGATGAGTTCTTTATTGATGAAGTCATTGTAGGACAGGTGTCGTGTTGATGTGCCATACAGGAATTGCTGTGATGAGACACATACACAATGACTGATTAGACGATTATTAATTTGCTAAAAGTAGTCACTTATACTAGACAACTTGTACATTTTTGTTCCAAATAGATAAAAACAAAACATACAAACAAACAAAAATAATAAAGAATGCTCATGTCTCTGCCCAGCATGTTCTGATTGGTTGTCCTTGTCATTGTGACATGTGTTTATTGGACTGTTCTTGTCATGTGACTGTCATTGCTCTGTATATATTTGGCCATTGTTGAACCTTGTGCTTGTTGTGTATTAATGTTGTAATCCACTGTCGGTGAGTTTAGTCTTTTATGCCAAGTTTATGTCAAGTATGTTCATGCCTGTTCCTGCTACGTCTGTGTCAAGTCAAGTCGTTTGTTTGTGTTTTTGGAATGCACTGTCAATAAACTGCACTTGGGTTCATCTCACTACGCTCGCCTTCTGTGGACTGCTTATTACGTAGTGTTAGTGTTTTGTTTTTTTTATATAAAAAAGAAAATAAGTAGTTTACAAGTAAAATTGTAGGCTGGTGTGTTCCCTTAGGGATGGAACTAAACTGCAGGACCCTTGTTTCAATTAAGCAGTGATTCATTCACAGATAGAAATCCATCCAGATTTAAAGGGAGCATTTAAACATTACCCAAGATGCATGGCAATACTTAGATTCACTATTTCTTTTTTTAACAGTGACATGTTCACATTAAGAAAGATTTCTCTTTGGTTTTTGTGTAATTGAGAGCTGTACCTCAGGCAGCCCATGCATTCTCCTCTGCCGTCTATCCTCCATGAAGTTAGTCAGCCACTCTTTCCTGTCATCCGTTTTCTTCTTACTGAAGGCCTAAGCAGAGTTCAAACACAATGTTACCCAATATGTCAAAGTAATATGTAGTTAATATCTGGAAAAAGGTAATGCTGTCTGAAACGTAGTACAAAAAAGACCAGTAGTGGCCAACAAACCAGTGTAATGGCTGCATCATCTTCAGTACCATTGTACTTGAACATAATTCGATGTCTCTCCATGTCAGCGAAATATTCCTTTGCTTCTTTACTTGTACTGGTACCCAAACCTGACAAATATGCAGTAAACATTTAGGCACAAATGCTGCTTGGTTTTAGATAGAAACAGTAGTGAGCAAAAAAACGCACCTTTGTAGTACTTTATGTGCCATGCTTTATAATTTTCTGTGTGCTTCTTCCATTCTTCAAATTCTGGGATGCTGTAGAATGAAACTTCCTGTTTATTCTTGCTGGCCTGAAGAGAAAGGTTTAAAAACAAGCATAAAAGCCTGAAGCAGCACTGATGAACAGAACATTTTCATTATTGGGATGGTTATCATACCTTTACAATGGGTGTGATGAACTCCTCCAGGAAGGTGTGCTTGAGCAGAGATGGCCAGTTGTGATGGAAAAAGTTAATGAGAAGACCCTTGATGTGAGAGCCATCTTGATCCTAACAGTACACATAACAGAAATTATACATACACATAAAGGGAACATCTCTGAATACTTAATAGACAAAATAGTCAGAAAAAGACCAACTAGAGCACATATTCGCACCTGATCTGTCATGATCATAATCTTCCCGTAGCGTAAGCTCTTCAGGGAATCTGGGTCATCGTAGCTCTTTTTGTACTGGAGACCCACAATTTTAATGATGTTGTTGATTTCTGCGTTCTCCATTATCTACAATCAAAAAAGGTAAACATCCAATTCAAAATTACTTCATACCATGTGCATTCTCAAAAAGCAATTGCTAACTAATGATTTATTTTTTTGTACAATAGGAACCTTTGTTGTTTTTCTTTTTATAATTTCAAATTGAAAACAGTATTGTCCCATTCTAGAAGGGGAAACAAGGAGTTTCAAGTAATGTTTGCATGTAATGCGTAAAACATTTAAAGATGAGACATTGTAAAAATTAAGTCAATAATCATTATGAGCTCTTAATTTTTTGTTAGGGTTTGTCATTCCATGTCAAGGTTTCTGGAGCTCACCTGTTTGTGTGTGGCCTCCCTCACATTGAGGATCTTTCCTCTGAGTGGAAACACTCCATATCGATCCCTCCCTATTACTCCTAAACCAGATACAGCCAGGGACTTGGCTGAGTCTCCCTCGGTCAGGATCAGAGTGCATTCTGAGGAGTGCTTCCCCCCTACACGACAGAGACAGAGTTACTCACGGATCAATCAAGCTTTTCAAACAGCTTCTTCATATTTACAGTAAGAATTCATCTGCCAAACAAGCAAACTGCTCAAATATAACTTCAATTACCAAATTAAGTTTTTTTTTTTCCACATTAAAGCCGCAGTTTGTAACTTTTGGCGGTCTAGCGGTTAATTAACAGCTCATACAGATACTGGTCTACTACACAGCAGGACCTACCCAAATAAGTCTAATTAGTCCAAATATAAACACTTATTATAGGTGTACCGAAGTGATTAAGGACAAAACAAAAACACGATTTGGAAAACAGATTCATGATGTTCTCGCATATTGTATAAATTTTAAACACAAAAAAGTTACGGGCTGCTAATGTAAAAGACATGAATGTTTTTACACCGACACAAAAGTTTGAGTAAGTATTTGAGTTGCTTGTTTAGACTAGGAAGGCTACTCAGAGGATGTAGTTTAATATGCCATTTGCTTATCAGATGCTGATTTTAAATATTAGTATTTTTTATAATATTCTTATGTTGGTCTCAGTATTTAATTTGCTATGAGCTGATATTTGCTATCAGCAGTGTTGGAGAAAGTTACTAGTAATTTTGAAGTTACTAATCAAAATTAAAAAGTAACTAATTATGTTACTTAGTTACTTTTTATGGAAAGTAATGCATTACTACAAGGATCTGTCCTTGGTCCTCTACTATTTTCAATTTACATGCTGCCCCTTGGTAATATTATTAGAAAACATGGGATTAATTTTTTTATTGTTATGCTGATGATACTCAACTATATATCTCAACAAGACCAGATGAAACGTCTAAATTATCGAAGTTAACAGAATGTGTTAAAAATGTAAAAGATTGGATGACAAATCATTTTCTGACAGAGACAGAGATATTACTTATTGGACCAAAAAACAATACACAAAATCTTTTGACTTACAGTTTACATCTAGACGGATGTCCTGTTACTTCCACTACAGTCAAAAGTCTGGGTGTTATATTAGACAGCAACACTGTTTATAAACATTCAAATATGGATCTAAACGTGGAAGTACCTTAAATCTCATTTAAAATTTACTGCAGTTTTTGTTGCTGTTGTAAAAAGACAGTGCACAGTGTTCAAAATACTTGAAAGGTCTTTTGCCATTTATTTGTGTCTTTTGAAAATAAATCACGGCATAATATATACTGAGATGTACATATGATATATTGTCATTCAGCCTAAAACAAAATTCAGATATGATTTTTGGCACATCACCCATCCACCCTAACGAGAAGACCATGACCTTTTGAGATCTGCTGATACTGACTTACCAGCATCATTGGCGTCATCTAGCTTGGGGATCCCTTTAATCTTGCTGTATTTGACAGAGGAGCATTTCTTGTTCAGCTGCGTCTGGGCCTTAAACTTCACCCAGTTAAGAATGCTCTCCACAATACCACAGTTTGTAGCCTATGATGGTACAAATCAAATGGACATCTCCACATTTACACATTTTAAAGTCAGCATTAAATCCAAACTCCAAAGCGTATTACTTGTTTTCTCATAGACAATTCACTGGTCACAGCTTCAGTGCCATGTTGACTTCAAAGCATGCAGTTATTTTTGTTATGTCTAAAAATCCAGAAGCTTTAATGAGAGGATTTTAATTAAAATGTAAAACAATAAGATAGGGCTTAGCCTAAACCAGGATTAGGACATGTATTTTTTGTAAACATTCCTTAGAAAAAAACATTACTGATGTGCATCCTAAGACAAAACAAAGGCACTGACATATTTTAAGGTCAGTACAAGTTGAAATAGCTCAGATTTACATTTTAATCCAAGACTAGGTTTAAGCCCTGTCTGTGAAACTGGAGATACAAGTTTACTGTTACAATAAGTGTTACATTTAATGTAAGATATGTCAGAATCATCATAGGAGATCATTACACACTTACAGCTCTGATAAATTTTTCAGAGAGAACACATTTGGAGCCAAAGCTTTTGGTCTGTAGAGTCATGTTCTCCTTGGTCTGGGAATCAAACGTTGGGTTCTCGATCAGGGCATTCACAAATACCCACACATGGTTTTTAACCTGAAATTAAAAAGATTATCTTAGATCTGTTAAAATACCAAGTACTCAAGTGTTTGAATAGATATCTTATCATATCAGTGTGTTGAACTGTGAAACACACCTGGAATGGTTTCACAGAGACTCCAGCTTTGTTCTTCTTCTTGACCACTTCAATCAGTTTTGCCACTATTTGGTCCACAACATAGTCAACATGTCTTCCTCCCTAAGATATCACACAGCTCATAAGTATCACATGACTTACGTATTACGTATAATACGTATTCTTACACCAGGGCAGTGGTTATAAATCGCAAGCAAAGCAGAAGTGCCGAGAAAACTATAGCAGAGCATGCAATTTGATGTTTTACTGTTTAGAGCTACAACCCTCTAAAAGTTGCCCTCTTAAATTCAACCCATTTAAAGCACCACTGCCATCCCCTATTCCAATAATGAGCAACAGTGTTTCAGTGACCTTGGTGGTGGCAATGCTGTTGACAAAGCTGATTTGCTGGAAGCCCTTTTCACTCATGGTGAGACACACTTCCCAGCGCTCATTCACAGTCTCATTCACCACCTTCAGAGCAACGCCAGTCTCATCCAGTTTATCCTTCACATACAGCTCCACATAACTACGGAAACCATTCACCTGCAGCACAAGACATAAACACAGATTCCCATGAGGAAGACTGTCTAATCATGTTTAAAGGGGTCATAACATGAGAAACCAATCTGACCCGCCACAAACAGCAACATAACTGTAATGTTCCCAACTCCAGAAACGTAGTAAATATATTGGTAAAACAGTCCAAGTGACACTTAACTTCAGTTTTGCAATGCTACGAGAATACTTTTTTGTGCAATGAAAACAAAAATAGCACAATTTACTAAGTTACGTCTTCCGCCATTTTGAAGAGTATCGATGCATAAGCATGCTTTTTACGTAATCAGCCTTGTGCATATTCGAGAGGAAAGCACATGCATGCACGTAACTTGGGGGAGAAGAATGGCTGAGTAAATTATGTTATTTTTGTGTTCTTTGCACAAAAAAGTATTCATGTAGCATCACAAAACAAGTTTAGCTATGGATGTCACATCCTGTTTTACCGATGTATTTATTAAGTTTCTGGACCTGGATCATTTCATTTGTGATTTACCTTTTAATACATCCTGCAAGTTTCATAACTTAAAATGTCCTCATCATCAATAAAAAAAAATTTAAAATTTATTTTAAAAACCCTCAGAAAACAAATGGACAGGAAAAATGGAGTGAAAGAAGTTGATGCATTTGGTTTATGTTTGTGCATTTACATTTTTATTATTAACGTGTCTTTTACATTTATATTCAATTGTACATGTACAGACATCAGAAGGATCTCAGGGCTCAGGCCAAGTTGGCCAGTGGATTAAAAAATTGAAAGCTTATTTTTTACCTGCCAAAACAGATATATCCAAAGCACGTTATTCTGTATATTATGTGTGCTCCGGACAGAGAGGAGTGACAAGATAATTAAAACATGTAAAAAAAAGTGGATGTTAATTTCGGACCCTGTCTCATGGTAAGTTTATATCAGTACTAGACCTGGGTAGAAAATAATAATTTGTCCACATATTTATTTATTTTTTGTGCAAAAAAAAAAAAAAATGGTAACGTCAAGAAAGCACATAAAGCACTTTTTCCATATGAAAAATGATAGGGGACTTACAGGTAGCTTCTTTCCGTTGAGCATGACTTTAACGCCCCTACAAGAGCCAGCCACGTCATACGCCCTGCGTGTGAGCAGAGCCACAATATCTTTGTCCAGTTTCTCCATCTTAAATTTGGACAGATCAGGCTGGAACGTGACACATGTGTAGTCTTCACCATCAAAGTACTTTATCTTTGCATCACTGGTCTTTCCCATGTTGTCCTGCCATGTCTTTTGAAGAATTGGGACGAGAAAAACTTATATGTGTAAATGTGCAAGACATTATGATAGTTGCTGTTTAATGATTACCAACACCGATTTATTGTATTCCAAATTCATGAAATGGCTGTACCTGTTTGAAGCTCCGTTTGTACTCCTTGCAGGCTGTCTCCACTGTAAACTTTGTGCTGAATATGTTACACAGTTTTGCGCCATATCCATTCCTTCCGCCTAATGAAACACCAGTTTGATGAGTTAAATGCATTTCAACATTACAGTTGAACTAACTGCAAAAACACATCTAAACTGCATTATATCTAAGGCTGCATAATTATGATCAAATCATTAACTCTTAATTATTTCTCTTAACACTGTAATCTTGATTAATAATGGCAAATAATAAAATTAATTTGTAAGAAGCGACAGACTGTCATATTCTTTATGCAGCTTCCATAATCAAAACATTATTGGAGTTGAACACTTAAAGTGCCTAAATATTCAACTACAAATTCCTCTTAAAAACATGAAAAAGCTGTTGTTAAAAATTGTGAAAAACTGTGAATAGAAAGGGAGCAATACAGTAATATTAGAACCCTTTTCTTCCTGTTAAAATCACTTAAGTTCACTCACTGCAGGTTAACAGTTTCACATGATTGTTTGAGACCATATGCACTTTCACAAACAACCTCTTTATAATCAATGGCCTGTCCACGCTGTGGAATTAATTTCTTATTGACACTGTCAACAGCTTGTGAATGCAGAGCCAGCAAAATAAAAAAAATTACATTTACATTTGGTCATTTAAAGAGAAATGGTAATTTCATTTGTAAGAAAGTGACTTACAAATGAGGACAATAGAAGCAATTAAAACCAACAAAAGAGCAATAATATGCAAGTGCTATGACAAGTCTTGATAGCCTAATGCAGTACATGTAGAAAGGTATTTTTATATGGGCCTATATGTGCTACATAAAGAAAACAAGTAGAAAATGAACAGAGTGCAAGCATTGAAAGATGACATGTGGAGAAGTACAGGTCCTTTTAAAAAAATAGCATATTGTGATTAAGTTCATTATTTTCTGTAATGTACTGATAAACATTACTTTCATATATTTTAGATTCATTACACACAACTAAAGTAGTTTCAAGCCTTTTATTGTTTTAATATTGATGATTTT
>JAUYWG010000056.1:474169-488487 GCA_034779775.1 Enteromius afrohamiltoni | reverse complement strand
TTTTAAAATCTATACGATGTTTGATAGGGAGCCAGTGCAGTGTTGACAGAACTGGGCTAATATGCTCATACTTCCTGATTCTAGTAAGGACTCTAGCTGCTGCATTTTGAACCAGCTGTAGTCTATTTATCAAGCATGCAGAACAACCACCCAGTAAAGCATTACAATAACCTAACCTCGAGGTCATAAACATGAATTAACATTTCTGCATTTGAGGTTGAAAGTATAGGACGCAATTTAGATATATTCTTAAGATGGAAAAATGCAGTTTTACAGATATTAGAAACATGGCTTTCAAATGAAAGATTGCTATTAAACAGCACACCTAGGTTCCTAACTGATAAAGAAAAACTGACAGGGCAGCCATCAAGTGTAAGACAGTGGTCTAGATTATTACCTGTGGGTTTTTTAGGTCAGATAATTAACACCTCTGTTTTGTCAGAGTTTAACAGTAAGAAGTTACTTGACATCCAATTTTTTATATTAGCTATGCATTCCTTTAGTTTCTCAATTTGGTGTGTTTCCCCTGGCTGAGAAGAAATATAGGGCTGTGAAACCGGTACTGACTGAACATAACATGGCTCCTCAGACTGTGACTCGGACTCAAAACTGGGCAACGGCTGTGCATCTCCTGGTTGGGGCTCTGTAACTGGCCGGGAAAAAGGAGGTTTGAAGCTTCTAGACAAAGCTAAAGGAGGGTCTGTTAACTTTGAGAATAGTCTGGCAGGCTTGTAAGTGAACCCGTCGTCCTCATACCGTGCCGATGTCTGGAACGGAGTTCGCCGAATCGCGAGACGAGAACCGGGCATCTTATGGTAGCCTCCTGGCTTCTCAGATGTGACGCACCCCTTGTGCACGGCCTTGGTAACAGCAGCCATCTTTATTGCTGACATCAGCTAAGGCAGAGCGGCCATCTTTTGTGCTGATGCCGGCTGAGGCAGAGCGGCCATTTTGTGCAGCAGTGCAGGTGTGGCAGCCATCTTGTGCAGAGGCGCAGGTGTGGCAGCCATCTTGTGCAGCGGCTTGGTTTCCTTGTCCTCTGCGGTGCCCACAGTAAAATTCGATCCACAATACAAAACAACAAAGTCCATTAATTCGGCCAGAGACCATTCAGGATCATCCTCAAGCAGAGAATAGAGGATCTCTGGATCTAACCCGAGCAGATCCTGTATAGGCTGTACGATCCTGTACGACTACTCTAAAATTCTATATATTTAGAGTAGTCGTACAGGCAGGGTCAGGAGGAGCAAAGACAATATCAGAGTTGATCAAATGTGCACGCAATCAGGTGTGAGTGCAAATCTGAGACAGGTGTGAGTGCGTGGTGCATGATGGGGAATGAAGTCCATGTGAATGTGAGGCATATGGTGGTGTGATGGTGCGGTGGCTGATGGGTAACGGAGTTCAGGAAACAGGTGATGGAATGAGCACTCACAGACAAGATCATAACAACAAAGATCACCACCTACTGCAGTTTTGAAAGGACTATGGGACATGAGCAGAACAGAGCCCATCTTTTGTTTCATAAGTTCAAGTCTTCTCCAACCATTACAAAGCAACTGTTTGTAAAATAAAAAAAAAATAAGACAAGAAATGTATATTAAATGTGCATATAAATGTGTGAAATGTGCTATACTATGGAGCCCCACACTCAACGTACAAAAAAACAGATAATAAAAAAATAATAACAATTTGCTGCTAAAACCAGCTGGTTTGTTAATACAACTTTATTTGTGGCCACGTTTCATTCATTCCTTATCTTGTTAAATTAAAAACTGAGGAACGAAATGGTACAATGTGGCCATGATTTAGCTAAAATGACAAAATAAATTAATTTGTGGCCTTGATATCCTTTACTTTTCCCTTGCATGCCAGGCTCCATACAAATAAACTTGACTGGCTTAACTTGTCTTACAAGCACAAACGTGCTTAATGTGAATGGCAAAACAACCAACCCTGAGGTGTCACAGGTTACAGTACTGCAAGAGGTTATGTTTGTTATGTAACTATTGATTAGACTGCTTCAGGTCCAATTTTTTTTATCACTTTGAGTGGATTTTTTCTGCATTGGTGGACAGGTAGAGTAAAAATATAGCATAGTCACTTGTAACTTTTTGCTTTGCTTTTTATTTTTTTTAAAGGCCTCTAACACCAGCTTTCTTGTGTTCTTTTTTGACTTCTGGCTTGCTTAGTTGGGGACACCTGATTTCCAGTGATTATCGTCATCTTGACTACAGAGACCGTCTCTGCATTTGATAAATAAAGTTTAATTCTCGTCATTATACATTATCATTACTCTGTTGTTCTATTTGATAATGTTCAGTGCTTTGCTACAATCTGTATTGTTAAAAGCGCTATATAAATAAAAGTGACTTAACTTGACTTCTACTTGTTTTCTTTTTATTTATTATTTAAAAACAGTGTACTGTGTTAGGCTAACCCAAGACTTGTAACAGCACTTACTGTATATAATGGCTATTTTGTTGGTTTTAACTACTTCTAGTGTCCTCATTTCTGAGTCGTTTTGAATAAAAGCATGCTGAATTACTAAATATATTTGTAATGTAAAGGTAAAGGTTCTTAGTTCTGACAAACAACATATAAAAAATATAAATATTTAAATATTAAAAACTTTTGAGGATTTATGATGCTGATGACCATTGAAATTTGTCATCAGTTTTGTAAAAAGGGTCCATTTTGTACCGACTCAACAAAGTATTACTTTTGACAAATAGGTCATAGAGCATTTGTCTCAATATGTTGTCTGAACAGCATGAGCCACGAATGAAAAAAATCAAGATTTAACAAAGCCTAAAATGCCAATGTAAGGCATAACACAGGCATAATAAGTCATCATATACTCACCCTCAAGTTGTTCCAATTTTTTTTTTGGTGGAATTATTCGTTTAATTACGTGTGCATGTATTACCTGTGACTTTTTTCTCATTGTCATCATAGTTGCTAGAGGTGAGGAGATGTCCAAAAATCAGCGCAGGCACGAACATTTTCTCATCTTTGTGTTCTACCACAGGAATTCCCTTCCCATTATTCCACACAGCAATGGTGTTGGACTCGCTATTAGAAAAGAGAGGATAGGTTAAAGCATTACAACTCAAAGAGACAGATAAGTAAATAAGATAAGTAAAAAAATATGTGATTAAGTATAATACAATATAAGTTATTACATATTTATGTATGTGCTATACTGTTATAAATAAAGTATTATTATTAAATAATAATAAAATTATTGGTTTTACAGTTTTTATTTTATTTCTTTTTATTCTTGTTCATTATTATTGATTGAATGCTAATATATTGTAAAATACCCTGTTATTATGAAATAAAATAACTAATGATTTTTTTCATATTACTGACCCCAACCGTGGACTACAAATACACTATAATCAAAGATTTGGAGAACAAAAACATGGAGATGCATAATTTTATAATCGAATTGTTATCCTCTGAATTAGATGAATCGTGAGGCAAGTAGAGATTAAATCTACTAAATTAAATAAAAAATATATATATTTTTGTGAGGTTTCTGTGAGGGTTATCTTGGGTAAGGGATGGAAAAAATAATTAGCTCAGTACGAAAACCATTATGCCCTTGGAGGGTCCCTGTAAACCACATATGAAAGCATGCGTGTGGTTATGGATGTGAAGTGAATGTGAAATGAGCAGCCATGAGTGTCACACTGCACGTGTCATCATTACACACACTGCACGCATCTCCCAACAATCACATCAGCTAGGGTTGTGCTAATAGATAATAGTATTGAGTATCGACAATAGTCAGAGATATCGACGATACCAGATGTCTTTTCCGATAGTCAAGGTGATATTAGGCTTATTCTTTATTGAGTCTTTACTCAGCAGATGTGAATGAGATTTTTAAAGCAGCACTCACGGGTCAATAGTGATTTTGATGGTGGTCATGTTCTTGTCTCTCTGTTTGTTATCAGCTGCATTTACTGATGGGACAGAAAATCCAATATTAGAGCATGAATATTACAGATATTTATTATCCAGATTTAATTTTGAAGAAGGCATATTTTACCTATTAAACTACAATTATCACAAGCAATGACAACTGTATTTTTAGTGCTAGTGGTTTTCGTTTCAACGCTTGTTATGGTGGTAGTTTTACTTAACTCTTCCATTAAAAATAAAACTGCATTTAAATAGCAAAACTCATAATTCTCTCAAATATTTTTACGTGACTGTAGCAAATACAGCAATTTTCCACAAAATGAAAGGTAAAAACTACATATGATACAAATCCAAGTTAAATAAATAATACTGTACAATGAAATAAAATAAATTACTAAGCCATTATGATTTTTTTTTGCCACAAAAAAGTATGTCAAACTCACTGAAAGGAACATAACAGTATTCTTACCAAGGATCTCGTCAAAAATTTTATATAATCCTGGGACGAATGTGATCTCCCTCAAGTTCATTCCGATTTCTTCATCAAAAACCCACATTTGCTACAAAACATACAATCACATGAGTGTTATATAAAGAAATGAAAAGCACCTGATGGCTTTGCAAGAATGAGGCTTTGAAGAATTCAGAAATCAACCAGAAATCAGGTTAGATTCACATTTTCCTGAACATCAGTCTAATTTCAGATCTCTGATCGTAATCCTGCTCAAACCTTCTCTCTCACCTGAGTGACGGGTTCCACTGAGCCAATGTAGGTGTCTGGACGGAGGAGGATGTGCTCGAGTTGGGTCTTCTTCTGGTAGATCCTCTCCACTGACATCTTCTTTGAGCTTTCTTTCTTGACCACCTCACCCTTCCCTGCATCTCCCCGTCCGTTCACTTCCTCTTTTTTCGCACCATTGTTCTTGTCAAAGAGGGTCTGTTGTTAGATACATCCATACATGCAACTTTGTTAAACTTGTCTGCGGCTATCAAATCAACTTTTTTCTTCCTTTAATGTTGTAATTATTTTACAGAAACAGAGGGTGACCCAAACATTTGGTGAATCATCTATATGTTTATGAATTTACAGCTGTATTACAACAGTGCAAAATGGATCATCTGTAAAACCTGTAAATGTGTCTTTCTGTCTTTACAAGTTTGCTAAACTCATTTCAAAAGTCTGTATAAGGTCAGGGCTTTGTATATATAAATACGCACATATACAGCATATATATTGAGAATATGCACATGCATATATTTATATCATTTATATTTATATTTAAAAAAAATAATAATAAGTATATATATATATATATATATATATACTAACAGTAGCATATTGGCTTTTTGGTAGTACTTATAAAGCATATATTGATGCCTTCTTTTGCATCTATTATATACCCCATACAAGATTTCAACACCTAATTCAATTAAAATAACATAACAATAATAATTTATGTAAAAGTCATAATTAGCTTAATAGTTAGTTGACCAGAAAAAGTTAAATAGTATCTCAATGACATTAAACAAACTGCATTATTGGTGACAGAGGTTGTATTACCTTGACTTTTTTAAGCAATTTCCAAGTATTATTACTGAACATATAATGTGTATAAGACAAGTTTGTGCAAGACGTTGCTGTAGTTCATGCATCTTTTCTGCTATTTTACAAGTGATTTGTTTAAGTTGACAGCTTGTGTGCTGCACTTGAAATCTTATTTTACTTAACTAAATGGTTAATAAAGAAAAAGCTACTTGAATCATGATGTAGTTATAATTGACTATTTACAAATCTAGAATTGGTCATTTTGAATATTCTAAAAGAATCAAGATTACATTTTTTATTTTGCCAAATTGCCAAGTCCTTGTTATTTTCTAAATTACACTGAATTAATTTGTGAGCAATTAAACTTTCCAATACAATAGCCTCAAATGGCACCATACGTTAGATTTGGTTGTTTATTAAGTTCTAATAAACTATAAGCATTATAGCTTTTTGATGATGCTAGAGCTGACATTTAATATTACAAATTATTAAAAATATTATCTTCACAAAGTCATACAAACAAATCCAGTAACTGATGTATAACAAAGCATTAGTACTGATCTGGGATCAGTTCTCATAATTAACATGTGGCTCCCTATAGGCTGTTCTTTTGTTGTGGCATTGAGTGGTTTTAAATACAGATAAAACTCAAATAAACCCTTCCACCCTTTCCTGGTTTAAGCATCTTGGACTTTTGGTAGTATTAAAGCAATGATCTGTAAGTTTGGCTCTAACAAACAGGAAAAAGTTGAAATCAGTGGAAAGATTCGTTCACAGCTGATGAGAATCAACACAAAAGAACTTTCCTCTACATCACCATGAAAACCTTCAAAAAAGCATAATTTTAATACACAAAATGAATATTATTTTGCGGTATTTAAAACAGATGCCATATACTGTGCACAGAATGAATAATAGAGAGATGAGGATGAGTCTGTGAGCTCATTCATGTTGAGCTAAATGAATCTTGCATTCAAAATGCTAAAGCACATGTATATGCGGGCATAAAGCGGTAATAATATATAATATGCGATGTCTTTGCGTAATAATACATGAATTACTACGTTAGTAGTCATATATGACTTACCACCCAGGTTAAGCCCCCGCTTCCCGCTGCACCGTTAGACATTTTCTATTGTGTGAGCCCAGAAAAACAATCAGGAACTGTCCATATGTGATCTGCAAACGCTTCAAACGCCGGGCACCATCCGGGTAGGATTCCCGTGGTTTCTGTTTCTTTTGTTTCTTTACTGCTGTAATGGAGGTAAGTTTCTGAGGGCTCGTCTCATGGAGGAAGTGTGTCCGCTTCTAGGTTACTGTTCCTCGGCTATTGTTAAAATCGACCACCGGCGCCTGCTTAAGGCCTAGAGCTTTAACTAAGAGTTGTAACTAGACCCTAAATATTGAAAGATTTTAAAAGGTGCGTAATTACATGCTAATAAAGTCTAAATAAGTTAACTAATTATTAAAACATATAAACTTATTTTTTCGTGTGCTAAGTTGGAATTTCGCCACATAAAAACGATTTTCATTCAATAACAAACAGCCGCGGCGTCTGTCCGGCTACACCATCCGCATGGCGACACGCCCCCATAGCTCCATCCGACCAATCAGATGCACCCCATAGCTCTATCCGACAAATCACATGCCCCCATAGCTCCACCTGACCAATTAGATGCATCCGAATCTTAGGTGCCGGCATTTCAACCAATAGCACAACGGTCGGCGTTGTGTAGCGTAACGCACTTTGAGTAGAAAATACTTGTGGGGTTGACACAATTTTCACTTTCTGTCTGTAATTTTTTTTAACTTTAAATAATACAAAACAAACGTAGCATTGATAATGTAGCCCCTTTAAAACAGTTAGCTACCTGCTATAAAATCTGTTAAACTGGATTCAGCAAATATTTAAATTATAAATATATACCTTCTACTATTACCAACTTAACACCGTGTCTACATCGAACGCGACACTTGTCGAGACGCGCTGCAACACCTACACTGGACGCGACAAGCGACCGCTGAAAATCATTTGAAACTTTTGTCAATACGTCATAAACAGAACGCTGCACTAGTTTTCTGTCGGGAATTTGTCTTGCCTCATCGCGCCGCATCCAGTATACAGTCATCATTATTGAGACATGGGACAAAACAGGTCTTGCAAGTGTAACTGCTATTGCATTAAAAAATGAAAATGTTTTATTTGAAATGTTATGAGGATGTATTTAACACAATTATCACCTTCAATTTAATTTTCTCATTATTATACCATGACTCGCATTATCCTCTCACTGCATCTAAAACAGTGGGTCCACAGTGATGGGTTTAATCATTCATATGCTATAAAACAGATTAAATGATGAAAAAGAGCTTGTTTTATCAAAAGCAACACTTAATAATATCTCCTATCCTTTTGTCAACACCGTCAGACATTTATAAAAATGTAATAAAATCAAGTAATATCAGGGGCAGCTGTGGCTATAAAGGACCCGCTCACCAGTTAATCTCTGCAGAGTACATCGCTGTCAGACAGGCTCTGCTAAATGTTATAGAATATTTGAAATCCTAATGTTAATATTTCCTGTGTCACAACCATGATATGTCAACACCATATTCCAATTTCTCAGGAAATAATTTAAAATATTAAGATAATTTTATTCTCCTGAAGCAGGTTCAATTAGCATCTAGCATCAACAGAAAAAATAAATGGCTACTATACATGAACTTTATTTACTTTGTGAAAAAAATTCAATATTTGTCAACACCGTCAGATTTTGTGTCTCAGTAGCATAACAAAAAACTTAAATGTGACTTTTGAATAAAATTTTTATATATGTCACAAGCCGCACCTCTGTGGCCCTCTCTGCCCGCCAGCAGCAGGAACCTCCGCCTTTCCACCCTGACTTTTTAGGATCCTGTACCTCAGCGTTTGCGCGCCGCTTTCTCCCGCCAAACTGGACTATTTAAGCTCGGACTTTTGGACTAACTAGTCGCGAAGTCTCGATTTGCCCCGGCTGTCGTTTCCGAGCATTTTCCACTGTTATTCTTTGCTTACCCGTGTTTGATTTACTGCCTGTTGTTTGTTTCCGCCATTTTGCTGCCTGTCCCGACCTATTGCCTGTTCCTTGACTATGATTTTGCCTTATCCTCTGTTGTACTGTCTGCCCTGTGATTTCGACCATTGCCTGTCAGACCATCCCAATAAACTTTGTTGCAAATGGATCCGCAAGAGGTTCTCTGGTCTGTTCATTGCTATCTGGAAGGGCTTTGGATTGGGTTACGGCCTTGTGGGAGGGCCGCAGGATGACGTTTCCCTCTTACCAGAGTTTCCTGCGTCAGTTCCGGGAGGTCTTTGATCATTCCGTCGATGGCAAGGACGCCAAGGAGGAACTTCTCAGCCTCAAGCAGGGCTCTACGTCCGCAGCAGAGTTTACTATGACTTTTCGTACGCTCGCTGCACAGACCGGCTGGGACAGTGACCCCCTCATGTCGTTATACCAAAGGGCTCTACGGGAGGACCTACAAGCAGAGCTGGCCTGCCACGGGGAGGACTACACATTACAGCAATACATGGAGCTGGCAATTCGGACGGATCAACTGATGCGCTCCAGGCGGGTGCGGCGTCCCGCTGCCACCGCAACGTCCTCAATGCTGACAGCCTCTCCTAGCCCCGAGCCTATGCAGATAGGAGCCGCACGTATCTCACAGGAGGAACGCGATCGTCGCATGGGGCAGGGCCTCTGTCTCTATTGTGGGAAGCCTGGACATCTCCGCGCCACCTGCCCCGTTCGACCAGTGAGAACTAAAGCTTACCGGTTGAGTGCCGTTTCCTTGGACTTTGCTATAAAGTGAGAGGTGGAGTTAAGGCTGGAGGATAATCACATCACTACTAGGGCTTTTGTGGACTCTGGGGCAGCGGGAAATTTCATTCAAATTTCAATTCGCGGCTGATCACAACCTTCCTTTACTTCCATGTTCCCCCATCATGGCCGTCGGAGCCCTCGATGGAAGACCCATCGGACCCTGCACTGTAACCTGCCAGACCGCACCCGTGACCCTCTGCACCAGCTCCCTACACACAGAACGCATTCAACTGCTCGCCATCTACTCCCCCGAGCACCCGATAATTCTGGGACTCCCCTGGCTTGAACGTCATGACCCCGTCATCTCCTGGAGTCAACATCAGATTCTCCGCTGGTCCAACTACTGCCTCAAGAACTGCCTACACACTCCACCCCATCATATCAGTCATCTCAAACTCGCTCCTGAGGAGACCACGGACACCACAGCACTTCCTGCAGTATACCAGGACCTTCTCGAGGCCTTCAGCAAGGAGCGGGCCACCCGACTACCACCTCACAGGCCCACAGACTGCGCTATTGACCTGGTGCCAGGAGCTGTGATACCCCGTGGACGAGTCTTCCCCTTGTCTCAGCCTGAGACGGAGTGTATGGACCAGTATATCAAGGAGGAGTTGGCTAAAGGTTTCATTAGACCCTCGACATCCCCCGCATCTGCAGGCTTCTTTTTTGTTAAGAAGAAGGACGGAGGCCTGCGGCCCTGCATTGATTACCGGGCTCTCAATGAGGTGACCGTCAAGTTCCGCTACCCACTGCCCCTGGTGCCCTCCGCTCTGGAACAGCTACAGTCAGCCCGCTACTTCACGAAACTGGACCTCCGCAGTGCCTACAATCTGGTTCGGATCCGCAAGGGAGATGAGTGGAAGACGGCCTTCTCCACCACCACTGGACATTACGAATATTTAGTTATGCCCTTTGGCCTGTCCAATTTGACTGGCCCAGGCCCCATACCCTCAAAGAACTACAACGTTTCCTTGGGTTTGCCAACTTTTATCGGAGGTTCATACACAATTTCAGCCAGACCGCCGCTCCACTCACCGCTTTAACCAAGGGATCCTTCAAGCGTCTGCCCAGAGAAACTGTACCCATGCGCCTTCTATTCGCGCAAGTTGAACCCTGCCAAGCGGAACTACGACGTTGGGGACCGCGAGTTGCTCGCTATGAAAGCAGCTCTGGAGGAGTGGCGGCACTGGCTGGAGGGGGCCAGGGAACCTTTTGTTGTCCTCACCGACCATTGCAACCTGGAATACCTCAGGTCGGCCAAAAGACTCAACGCCCGACAGGCCCGCTGGTCACTATTCTTCTCCCGGTTCCAGTTCACTTATCACTTATCGGCCGGGCTCCAAGAACGGTAAAGCCGATGCCCTGTCTCGCTTGCATGACCAGCCCTCACAACCCTCCGGTCCCGAAACTATCCTTCCATCGGCCCTCATCGTGGCTCCCGTACTCTGATTTATCATGCACGAGATCCAAGAAGCCCAAGTTCCGAGCCCGCTCCACCTGAATGCCCACGACAACCCCAGTGCGGGCCATCCCGGTATCCTAGCTTCCACAGATCTCGTTAGGAACCGGTTTTGGTGGCCAACCCTCTCAGCGGACGTACAGCGCTTCATCACCCGTTGCGCTTCCTGTCTGATGTCCAAAGCCTCCAGACAATGACCTGCGGGTCTCCTTCAGCCCCTGCCCATACCACAGAGACCCTGGTCTCACATCGCCGTCGACTTTGTCACCGACCTCCCGGTCTCTGAGACTTCCACCACTATCCTCTCCGTAATCCACTGGTTCTCGAAGGCCTGCCGTCTCATCCAGCTGCCCAAGATACCCTCCGCCTGGGAGACCGCCCAGTCCCTGCTGGAACACGTGTTTCGTTATTACGGCCTCCCGGAGGACATAGTCTCAGATCGAGGTCCACAGTTCACCTCCAGGGTGTGGAGAGCGTTCTGCCAGCAGTTAGGAATCAACGTGAGCCTCACTTCAGGCTACCATCCGGAGTCCAACGGTCAGATGGAGCGCCTCAATCAAGAGCTGACCCGCTTCCTCCGCACTTATTGCCACAACAACCAGGAGGACTTGAAGAAATATCTTATCTGGGCGGAGTACGCCCAGAACTCCCTCCGCAAGCCAGCCACGGGAATGACTCCAGTTCCAGTGTGTATATGACACAGGTGAAATTTGTCTTATAATTCTGAAAGGACCCACGTACCTCAGGCTTAGCTTGCGGAATGGAAGGTGGAGACGGAGACGGAATTGTTGGTCTCTTGTAAAAGTATAATCTGTCTGCTAACATGAGAATGTGTTTTGAAATGTTAAACACATTTTGAATGCTGTTAAAGATAAAGTTGAAATGATATTATACAGTACAGTTTTTTTTTTAAAATAAGAGAAATGTTGGGAGTTATTTCTTTAATTTTGCACCTTTTCTATTGTATTTTGTTGTGTCAGGGTGGCATTTGGACACGCTGTAAGGCTCTGGACGATAATTTAATTAATGTTACCTAATATAGTACACATAATAGTAGTTTCAAAAATGAGTTCAACACTGTCAAAGGAAACATATTAGAATAGATTTGCAATCTAGTTGTTTGGTGTTGATTATGGACCCTTTTCACAAGACTCTGATAACGCGTTTACTGGTCATCTGCATCGTAAATCCTTTAACGTTTTTCATATTTGTATTTTTTTTAATGTATGTACATTTATAATATAATTATTTATACACCATTAGTATTATATTACTTTTGGATCAAATTACAGAAAAAAATAGTTTAAGCTAATGCGAGGGTGTTTGTAATTCAGCGTCCATATATGGGAGGGATGCTAAATAGCTGTAGTTTTTCTTTTGCTATTTGAGCAAATGGAATGCAAAAAAATATAAACCCTATTTGAGGTACTTTCCCATTCACTATTCTTCAAAGTTAAGCCAACTATGACGAATTCTGCTGTGGATAAACCCTGAAACATGAACGTCCATTAAAAATATTAGGCATATAACTCACACAAATTAATGAAAACATTTTGGGCTGCATTCTGCAAATATGACCACTTCTTGAAATAGAGAAGTGGGGGTATGTTTAAAGAAGCCATTTTAGGGGTCAAGTCTTAACTTTTATAAAGAATATCTCTTTTGGGACTTCACAACTTTATGAATCTTATCTATGAACAGCTTGTAACACCCCAAAGAGAAAGAAAAACTTTAAATCGCATCATATGACCCCTTTAAGCTCCAATAAAGCATTCCTGTTAATTTTTGTACATTTTTTAAAACAAAATTTAATGTTTGGTGTAACAAAATGCTTACTGTGATTAGAGTTGACTTAAAAAAAACTGACACTTTTGATGTAGACATTTTAGACAACATTTCAAACAAAAATAAACACATAAAACTTGACAAAAAGTAGGCTACTCATTTAGAATGCCTTAAAATACATTTAATTTCACAACATAAGAAAAAATAAACAATTATGTCTAAACACAACTAGGGAATTCACAAGCCTCTCCATTTAGTCCTATTATGCCATGAACGTTAAAATGTTATAATGAGAGTAAATTGTGCTAATACACTTTAAAAATTACAATAACATCAGAGCAATCGTTTCGCTTAATGTTTTTTTTTTTTCAGAGGCACAGATTCAGTCATAACCAAAATATTTTATTTGTATGTGATGAGTTACAAACGCTGAGTTTAGCATCAGATAATGTTTCTAAAAGGTCACCTTTTATTAATGTGGTCATGTCTCATTATCTTGGTGTCTATGGTATTTACGGCCCAGTCATCAGTCCTTGCAAGCATTTATAAATTCAGAGAAAAGCATTTGTATATGTAAAAATTTGGACTTAATGTACCTACAGTTAAACTAAAACTTTCTTAAGCATTTATGATACAGTTAATTGTACTATGGAGATATTAATGAACAAAGAAATAACACTGAATAGATTGAAAGAAGAATAAAATGTACTGTCATACTGTAAAATGATTCTCACTGAAGGTTTCTAATACTGTACTTTTAGTACAGTCAGAATATTTGTCACTGTGTATAATAAAGGTGCTTCACAATGCCATAGAAGAACCTTTTTGTTTAAATGGCTCCATAAAGAATCTTTAACATGGGAAGATCATTCTCTTTCACAAAAGGTGCTTATTGGCAAAAGGTTCTTCACATTATAAAAATGTAAGAAAGAGATGATTCTTTAAAGAACCTTTGACTGAATGTTTCTTTGTGGAACCAAAAATGTTTCTTCTGTAGAATTGCTGCGATTATTTCATCATACATTATACATCACCATTATTTTCAAGAGTGTAAATGTAGCCACATCACAAGTCTCTAGCTAATATAAGTGACTAGGTTGTTGCAAATAATTGCCAATATCATCATATTCGCTTTCTGAAGAGACTGCCTCATTATCATAGCTGACGGGTGAGTACAACGGGGAGTCCTCTCTGCTGCCGCCCTCTTTATCTAGCTCTGACAATGAAAGAAAAACCAAAGAAAACCACATATTAGTGCAATAAACTCAAAACATTACCAAAAATGTTTGAGGTAAAGAGGTTTGTATGCTACAAACAGTAAACTGAATGGACCACCGCAAAACATCTCAACAAATCATTAACACATATATTTTGCATGTAAATGTACAGTCAAGTCCATAAATATTGGGACATCGAACACAATTCTAACATTTTTGGCTCTATACTCCACCACAATGAACAAGATGTGCTTTAACTGTCAGCTTTAATTTGAGGTTATTTACATCCAAATCAGGTGAATGGTGTAGGAATTACAAGTTTGCATATATGCCTCCCACTCGTTAAGGAACCAAAAGTAATGGGACAGAAGAATTATCATAAATCACATTTTTTGCAAATCCTTTGGAGACAATTTGCTCCTGCCTGCTGAGAGTTTGCTGCTGAGAGTTTGCTGTGTTTGTAGCTTCTGTTTGTAGCTCCGTAGCCTTGTTTTTCTGTCTGTTACTAGCTGCTG